>MU227760.1:2339827-2355715 GCA_018584345.1 Thuja plicata
ATTTGAGATATTATATATATACATATTAATGAATATTATTAACAATATTAATAAATCGGCTGAGACTTAGTATTGAGTATTCAACATTTTATGTAATAGTCGTGTGAATCATTGTAACTAATATAAGGAAATGGTATGAGTAACACATAATAATAAATGTGTTACGATACTTGGTAAGTATCATAACCCATATATTATTATGTGTTTCGTACTGTAGATTATATATGTGCCACAATAACTATTATATGAAACATTTTGAGTGAGACATGTCTCATTCAGAGACATGACTCTACTACGTAGAGGCATGTCTATACATGAGCCATGATCTCTTATTTAGATGAAGTTTATATCTAAACTTGAAGACATATCACGAGTTATGTGATATGTGATTTTTAAGTATCTATATGAATCCTATTAGGATCTTTCTGAACTTAGTAAACTTAGTATCCATATGGCAGATATCATGAGACGTAATGCCATTGCACATTTATGAGCTATTGTGAACATCACGTGATTTGATATTCCTCCATATACCATATCTCCTGATATCATAGTGAGGTGATATCTCCTCTCTTTTAAATTTAAAGGATTTATTACCTTGATGGATTTAATCATCTCTAGCTAAGAGGGAGTGTTGATGTTTTGTGGAATTATGGCGAGAGTCAAGAGAGACCGCTACACATTATGTTTGATCATCCTCCCTAGCTAAGAGGGAGTGTTAATGTTTGTAACTTCAGTCGTATGATCATTTAGAATACATATAAAATACTTAGATATTGATTAATAATAATATATTGTAGTTGTATATATATATATATATGCTATATATATATTATTATTAAACATATATTATGCAAACTTATATTATTCTAATATATGATTGATTAGTGAAACATTATAAAATTATAATGAATAGACATGTCCCATGAAGGGACATGTCTTTCCTAGCCTCTTTCCCAATATAAATGAAAGAGAGATTGTTGCATTTGAAACACATAGAGTATATACAAGCAGTGCTATTACATTTGCAGCTATCCTAAAAACTTAACAAAACTGAAGAATTTTGAAGTTGTAGAATGATATTTTTGTATTCTATGGCATTTTTATATTGTATATTCCATATTGTGTTTCCATCAATGCCAAAGGGAGAGATTGATGAACTACAACTGATTGTATGTTTGAAGTCATTTGTTGATAGTTAACTGAGTTACAGATATGACGATAGACATTATCAGTTATTGTATTTTCATTGATGTCAACTTATTTGAGTGTCGTTATGGTAACAAAAATTCATTATGGATTGAAAATTTTGAACAAACAAAGTTTATGTGGTTGGTAAATGAATATTTCTACATACACCAAGAGACAGTGAACACCGAGTAAACATAGTGTCTACCGAGCATAGTGATAACTGAGCTAGGGATCACTGACACAACATGATATTGACTGAGAAATTAAATCAAACCAAGGCCGGTTAGAATGGTGAGCTATAAATTGATGATTCTGAGGAAAATGATAAGATTTTTTATATTGATAAAACTGTTATTAAAATTCAAGGAAGATCGAACGACGAAGATTTAAACTTGTTTTTAACACAATTGTCGAGGAAGATTTCAGTGGAAAAACAAACGATGGAGATTAAGTGGAAAAATATGAAGGATGGAAATTAAATGAGTTATGATATCTATATAAGAAACAAGAGATTTCTTTTTGAAATACACCTGATGCACACACATGCAAAGTTTATGCATGACTGATCAAACTGGTTATAGATAGAACTAAGCATTTTCTATAGACATTACTGAGCGATAGAGGAAAGAGCATTACCGAGAAGAACAAAGAATGAAGAATCAGATGAACTGAAGTGAACAAATTGATCAGAGGTATTATGTACTTAGTATAGATATGAAAATCTACAAACAGTGTTGTAGTTGAATAAGATCATTACTGTATCATTTTAATGATTGTTATAGATAAATCTCTTAACCAAGTAGGATGTGAAAGTCTTTATTATGACATTCTAATGAATGTTAATTGTTTTCTTGTTAACCCCATAGTGAATGATTGGTCAAGAGAGAACTGTTAGTGTTAAATCCTCTAACTAGGTCACATTTAATAGTGTGCATTGTAACCTTTAACAGGGTTGGCTCTTGATCGAGCTCACTTCAGAAGAGTGAAATATTTTGGGTTACTGGTCCCAAGTGGTTTTTCCCTTAGCAGGGTTTCCACAATAAAAATATATGTGTCAATGTGTATGATTTTTGTGGATTATTATTTTTATTTTCACATTACTAAATATCTACATTGATCGGTGATCATAGTATTAATTTACTGCTACTCAGTAAACAACTAGAAGATACATTTTACATTTCATCGAGTTGATTTATATGTTTGAAATTGTTGTTATATACATCTAGAACAATTTGGGACTTTAGGATAATTGGGGGATAATTGATTCACCCCCTCCTCTCAGTTATTCTAACAATGTTATGATCAAAGGTGGGAACTAGAATGGTGTAAAAATTACCTTTTGTTTAGGAGGACAAGGGCATCAAAAAAATTTGAATACAATTAGATAGAAAACTAACCAAGGCTTTAATTTTTTCTTTATCCATTTTTATTTTCTCCAACCTTTCCTCAATTCGTTGATTGGAAAATTTCCATATCTTCATATCTTTCTCATGTTTAGGTATTCATGTATCAATCCTAGTCACATGAAAATTAGATGTTGTGACTCTATCTGAGTCTCTTATTGGTAAAGCTTTGACCATCTCCAAGAATACATGTCATGTTTTCTTATCTTCTACCATATTTAATATAACTTCTAATTTCTTCTTCTTATGGGTTAGAGGGGTTTGAAAAAATTCTGAGACAACTTCCTTGGAAGGCTCCCTATCATCCTCTCTTTTCCTTTTATTTTCCAAAGTCTCTTCCAACCATGTCAAGGTAGTGAGAACTCAAGAAGTAGTTTTTAAAGGTTCATAATTGAAGGATAATTTCCTTGTAATAGGATGAGTCACTGTCTGAGTAGGTCTTGAGAATGAAAACTTTAACACTTTACTAGAAATAGAGTCTTAAGGAGGGTGATCTAGTGTTACCTCATCAATTTTCTCAAATTCTTCTTGGAAGGTCTTTATTTCTCCTCCTTGGGCCCTTTGATCCTCTTGGATTTCTTTTTCTTCCTGAGCTTCCTGCTCTCCTTGAGCTCTCTATTCTTTCTCTTTCTGAACCTTTGCACTCTTCTTGTTAGCCTCATCTTCTATCCTCAAATAAATATGAGGCAGAGTAGAACCACATGTTGGTTTCATACCTTGGTCTTTCTCAGGAGGCTCATCACCCCCACCTACAAAATTTGAATTAGTTTGTACAGGTACACTTGAAACAAGGGTAGTGGATGTTGTAGTAGCTAGTGAACTTTGTATAGGGGTTGAAGAGGCCTGTGAAGAAGTTGTTCCCTTATTTCCACCTTTCTTTCTTTCTACCCATTCTTTGGTTCTTTTAAGAACATGGGTTGTCCTTAAATCCATGTTATCTATTTCTAGAATATACCAGTTAATGGGTTTTAAAGGCGCACACTTGATTTTTCTCAAATACTTAGGATCCATCAAATCATATCCATCTTTGGTCACTCCTATATTAAAAGAGAGTTTGTACTCTCAAATATTTTCAGTGGTTAATCTTGACAAGGACCTCTCTCTCATATTGGAATCGTCAACACAATTATCCCAATAATCTTCTAGGGTGGGTACATGATGATACGTTGAACCTAGTTGTAAGTTATCATTTACAAAATTTCTAGGATTGAAATGAGGTATCAAGACTAAATATTTTTTGAAGGAGTATTTAACAACCTCTTTTGTAATATTGATAACATTTGAATTAGAGGAACAGGGATAGACATCAATTGCATCAGGGAAAGGAATGATAACCTTATGTTTTTCAACACACCTTTTGTTAATTTCTAGGATTTTCCTACACAATTCAAACATAATGATTTCATCATTGGCATTCCTGGGCAATTTGTAGGTGAAGTCATCAAATGTACCTATTCAGATGTAGGTAAATTTTGGGACTTGTGTGAAGTAGCTTCCATACGTGAGCCAATATTACCGCAATCACTTTAGGATAAATTCTCCACTTAATGAATCCTTGTATCTCCCGTGTCAATTTTATTGTGAATGCATGATTGACTCTTCAGAAAGTAGAATATCTTTTATGTAGCTACAGACTAGGATAGAAATCAAATATCTGAATGTCATCCTCAAGTTCCTCTATTCGTTCCAAGCTAGGTCAGTGCTGAGTGTAGGCTAGGGCATAAATAATATATGAAGGCATATAAAATAATTAATCAACTAATGTATTTATTTACTAAAAATTTTTCCCTAATCCATGTAACCTACTTCAAAATAAATCATCTGCACAAAGAAGAACATACACTCTTCTAGATTTATAACATCTGTGTTCCCTGTCATCATGTGTAACAATATGATGATATATATAATTTTTCCCTTTAGATGTGCCCCAATAATTATTTTGGGGAGTTTGGACTATCCTGCCCTTTTCGGCTAGAACTAATCCTCATCCATGACACTTCTAAAGTAGGTTTTCTTCTCTCTGAAAGTTGAATATGACAAGGCACAATTTTAATCAGCGTACTCTTCTCTCACAAGTAACTAGAAAGAGTTTTGGATAGCCTCCATTTTAAGAGTGATGAGAACCTCTTCATTTTGCTTCTTTATCTGCCCAGTTTCTAGATTATATTGTTTAATACACTCCATTATTAGTTCAACACGCTAGACTTCTACATTAAAGTTGATTGCTTGCAACACACAAATCACTGTCAGTCTTTCTCTAAGTGGGTTCTTATTGGGTCTATTTACACTTCTTCAAAATTCATCTAGATCAACTTGACCCAACTTTTAATCTGAACTTAATGAAAAGTACTTTCCAATCCATTCAAATGATCATAACCCAAATGTTTGAACCTTATTTATTTCTTAGAGGGAGGAATCTATTGTACCTCTGGACTTGCAGGAAACGTGGCAAATAAAAAGCATTCAATTCACTCAATTTTTCTATTTTTCATTACATATATGATGCCCTAGCTTAAACTTCTTCTTCATGCTTCAAAACACCTAAAAAAATCTTTAAAGTGTGCCCAAATGGTGTAAATTTCATTATTTTAATGACGGAAAAGACGCACCATTAAAACAAGTCTTGTTAGCATTTAGAGCTCTACAACCTTGAAAACTGGAATATGTCATCATACTTTAAAATCATGCCTTCATTTCCTTTAAAACAAATGCTTTCCTCATCATCAAGTTTTGACATCCTTTTCAGAAGTCTTCTATTTTATCCTTCCCTTTATTTTAGACATCTTTCCAAGTTTTGGGATCTGAAGCCTCTTCAAGAACTACTTACTTTCCCTTCCCTTTTTATTTTACTTTAAAAAGAGAGGTTTAGTTCCTTTGTACAATATTTTATGGACTAGGCATTGATTCCTGATCATACTTCCCGCACTTATCTTTCAGCTCGATGATTTAACTTCTCCTTTCTATTATTCTGATACTTCAGAATCTAATGATGGTTCTGGAACTAAAGATATTTCCTGATAGACTCCTTTGATAACTTTTCCATCAATCTTCAACTTTCCTTTTAAGTTATTTACTTTCTTCAAAACCTGATGAGACTAATTCTGAATTTTATGTTATTCCCAGGATTTTGGATTCTGACAAAGTTCTAGAAGATCTTCAAAACCCAAAGCTTACTTTCTAAAACGTAATAAGGGACTTTTGACTTAACAACACGGTGACCCAAAGATGAAGTTGACATAGAAAAACCAAAGGACAAAGCTTCTGAATAAATACTTCATTTCCAATGACTATTCCCAATGGGTACCTAAAACCTCAAATCTCGACTATGATAAAAATGAATAAGGCAAGAATTTTTTTAATTATGACCAAGGTTTAATTCAGACCATTTTAGACAGTGGGTACCAAAAATGGGCAACAATTGAATAAGCATAATAATTCATTATTATTATTATTTTCTTTTAGAATTAAATCTATTAAATTATCCATCATGGTCTGATGTCAAACACACTCAAAACAAAGAAATAATCATGAGGGGTATTCCATTCTCCCTCCTAAATCTCAACTTACTCCTAGAAGTTGAATATCAAACATAATACCAAAAGAAACTACTAAACAGAAGAGATCAACGACATCAAGAAAGTATCATAATCAAAACATAACTGTAAAAAACCAGTCTAAACACAATATTCACCAACACAAACTCAAACCAAACTCACGTAGAAGGATCGAACAAAATTTAGAATTATCTACCCGACAACATGAATAGGCAACACAGACAAAAATCATCCTGACATGAGATGATGAAAGTGTGGGACTAGAATATTAGGACTTATGCTATCTCCATATCAAAAAAATGTATTGAGTAAATGCACACTCAATCCTACCAATTCAGAGGAGAAGATGCTTGGTACCTCCAACCTGCATCATAAAACAAGACATACATATATACATATACCATGATAAACAATATAAGACAAGGAAGGGGAGTGAGAGATTGTGTGGGCCTCTTGAAGGAGTAATTAGGACTTCTCCACTCATCCTATAGACATGTCTGACATGATCCAAACATAAATCAGTAATCAAACATCATTATGGTTAGTACAACAATAATCTATAATCAAATGTATATAACCATTATAAAACATAAGCATAGTCATCAGATAACCATTGTAATATAAGAAAATGAATATGTGTGTATATATATATGTGAAAATGGAAGATTATAAATTTAATGTGTGTTGTAGGAATAGTGAAGAAGGTAAGATTGTCCTCTTAATCCCAAATTTCATAAAGGGAAGATCCAAATTAATTAACCCCAAAGAAAGGATCAATGCATAAATGAATCAACCTATAAAGGATAGGGATAAAGAGAAAAACCCTAACTTTCATTTTATAGAAGAGAGTGTGTGATAGATTTAGGAAGATTAAAACTTTAATTGAAATGAATTGAAGACAAGTACTAACCTCAAAATGCTACATATATGAAGAATGCTATTTTTGGGTGTCTACACTGACTTTCTAGAAAATCTGCAACTGGATCTAGAATAGAAATGGAGAGACAAAGAAAACCCAGAAATATTTTCAGAATTTGACTCAGTTCTGATTTTGACCCAAAAATGAATGTCACCTTTGACCCAAAATTTATAATTCTAACCCAGAACAAAATGTCGATTCTGACCCCGAAATTTAATGTCACCTTTGACCCACAATTTCTGATTTTGACCCAGAACAGAATGTCAATTCTAACCCAAAATATCTGATAGAAAATCTATTTCTGGATCCTGACAGTTTTCCAAAAAGGGCATCTGAATCTACACTCCAATTAACTATTCTGGACTTGTCCCTACAAGAAAAACCTCAGTTTTGGAATTAACCTCAAAGTATAATTTAAATTGCATAAGTAAACAAAGTAAATGAACAAATTCACCTTACTTGTATAGAAACCCTTGTGGTGGATTCAAATCCGTGGATCCACAAGTATGTATGCACCAAATGGATGTAGAATGTAGAATTTTAGACGTCTCAAATCAATTTCTTGTTGATCTTCAACACCAATCTTGAATAGATCTTGGAATAGTAAGAGGTTTGGAGGAATGTGGATGGATAAATCTTCAATAAGAGGGCTCCATAGAGCTTGAATCTGTCAATGGCTACCAATGGATCTCCTTGATGAATTGAGTGCTTGAAGATTCTTGAATGCTTGGATGCTTGAGTTTAGATGCTTGCTTCAATAGATCATGTATAGAGTTGTCTTTTTCAAGTCTTAGATAGTTATTGTTTGAGAAAATGAGAGGAGAAAGCTTCCTTATATACAAATCTAGGGCACAATCTTTTAGAGAGGCCTACATAGGAGAATTAAATTCCAATTAGACCTATATCCCTAGGAGTGGACCTATATTAAATTTAATTTCAAGAGTCATTTCTCTGAAGACCGAAACAGCGGACCTGGAAGCTGTAATTAAACCTTTACGAAGCCCAACATCTGAAAACCCCAGAAACATGGAATCTAGACCATGGGTCAGAATCGAGGTCAATTTTGACCTAGGTCAAGGTCAAGGTCAACCTTGACTTAGGTTAATGTCAAGGTTGACCTTGACCCAGAAAGGTCAATTTTGACCCTGAGGTCAAAATTCTTGGGTTTGTAGTTTAGGATGCTAGAAACAGGCCAAGGAAAATTAGGAAATGGGGTAGAACACGGGGAAAGCTAGATCCAATTTAGAGACCCACTCAAGGTGCTTGACATGATAGAAAACCACTTATTCAGGTGGTTAAACCAAGTCAACAATGGAAGTGCTTCCATTTTCTAACTATACATTTAGCCCCCACTTTAGCAAGAGTATGGACTCAATGCAAACTCTTGGTAAAGGAGATCATGAAGAAAAGATAATATTATTGAAATCAAAAGGAACAAAGGAATCCTCAAGCCCCTAGGGACATAAGTATTTATCAACCCTAAGATCATGATAAGAGAGATATTACTAGTTAAAGAGAAAAAGAGAGAAGGTGTGGTTACCTTGTCCAATGAGAACTTACGTCTCATTGTGAACCACACAAGGAAATAGTGCAACTGGAAAGATGGAGTCAAACTTCCTAGTGAATGTGGCTACTCACTAGTCAACCCATCAGGGAGATCCGGTCTTAAGAACACCTTCTGACCTTAAGGGATCAAAACATTGTAAATTTAAACTAGAGGGATCAAGAGATCTGTAAAAATTTAAAGTGGAGGGATCAAGAGATCCTATAAGGTAAAAATCCATGCTTTAAGGATTAGTCGTTAATCCATAAAGAGAAAAAAGTTTCAAGTTTGAAAATATTTTGAAAGTGCATGTGTGCAAAAAGTGAGTAGAGTGTATACCCCCATGTTAAAGTCATTTCTAACACTTTAACAGGAGAAATGGCTTTGACAGAAACATAAACAACTTTACTGATTACATTTCCACTATGAGATTCCCCTAAACAAAGATAAATCAAGGGAAATACCACATAAACATACAAAGAACACATAAGGGATCTAACTACTGTGGGGTTAGTATGATCATAAGATAATATGTATATCTAGATATGATATTATTAAAAATGAATTGACATCATTCCCAAAACAAAGTATAACTAGAATCAAAATGGAGGAAAGAAAATGCAAGAGTTACGAAGAAGAATCTTTTCGGACCATAACATGGAGACCAAAAAGAATCAGTGCTACCATATCGCAGATCCAAGCGGACTACACAAGGAAAACATTTACGAACAATAGCACAAGTACAACATAACATGAAAGCAACATATAGAAGAATAAAGATACATATAGAGGAATTGTACAATAGTCTTGATTCCTTTATCACCTTGCACAAAAAGGTAACAAGGGTCGTATAAAAGAATCTAACAAACATTTAGCAAACATACTACGGGAGAAGCACAATACATAAGGAAAACACAAAAAGGGCTACCATGAAGGACAAGCCAATGAAGCGCATCACCTACTCTCCCTATCTCGGTTTATATTATTTAGGGAAGGTGGGAAAATCGCAAGAGGGACTATATCCAACATAGTAGGAATAATAGCCAGTTCCAAACAAGGATCCTCTTGAGAATCACAATGTTTGATACTAGGTGTAATTATCAATTGAGTTGAAGGCATATGAGGTAAATCAGGATCACTATCGATGGTCTCATATTCATCACTAGGATCAAAAGGATGATCAAGAGTATCCTCCTCGTCAAGATTAATTAAAATAGGATCTAAGATGCGAATATAATCATCATAATCATTCATTTTAACATCATTATGAATATTAAATTCCTCCATCACATCAGGCATAGATTGGTAGAAAGAAGGTAGAGAATTTTGAAGAACAGAGGAACGGGCCCTAGCATTAGCCCTATGCTTATTACAACGTTTATTAGCAGATTTATTATATTTCTCTTTGTTTGACACATGTTGAGAACTAGGAGGAATGAAAATTGGTTCCTTCACAATTTCTATAGGAGGATTGGTAGGACTCTTAGTAGGCTGAGAAGCGACACTAGGAGGTTGAGTAATAAAGCTAGCAGTAATAGATAAAGGAGGTATAGAAGGAGTGGGCAAAAGACCATGGTTAAGATCTATCTGAGGCATGCTTAACTCGACAATCTTGCAATGTTTATAGGCTTGATATGAACAAAAAAGGTTATCAGGGTGAGGAGGACATGAATTAGGTAATAAAGGCCAAAATAAATCAAGAGTACCACAATCTCTAGGCCTAGAAGGTTGATACAAACTATGATTAATCATTTTCACTTCTCCATTATGAATTAACTTAATACACTTATAAATAGGAGAAGCAACAACATGCATGGCAGTTAACCAAGGCAAACAAAATTTGACTTGAAACTAATTAGAAGTAGGAACGACAATGAAGGTAGTATCTACAACTTTATCACAAAGTTCAATGGGCAAGTTAATAGAACCAAGTGAAGGATAGAGAAAACCATTACAAGTTTGGATCCATGCATAAGATGTATCATAGCAATCACGTTGTAGGTTTTTCTCAGTAATGACATTTATTAAAGATGTGGGATCAACAATACAACCACGTGTAGGTATCTTAGCAATCCTAGCATAAATATAAAGGGGACCATTGAGAGCCTTAATAGTCTCAGAATCATCAAAGGTGATTGAGAGTTCCCTAGGTCATTTATCCTTAGTTTGTTTCTAAGGTTTAGGTGGAGCTTGAAGTTTATGTGGAGGCGAAGGATCTTGAACATTAGGTTCATATGAAATAAATCTCTCCACATGATTAACAATGTGATTGAGATCATCCATCTTTGAATCATAAACAATATCAACAGAAGATGGTTGAGTGATGGTATTAGTATCATGTGTAGGTAAAGGATTTGTATAAATTTGAAGGTTTTGATTAGGAGGAGAGACATATTTGTTCCCACTACCATAAAAATTATCAACGGATAAAGCGTTAGAATAGATTAAGTATTGAACCTTATGCTTTAGAGAATAACATTTTTCAGTATCATGGCCATTCTATCGATGGTATTGACAAAAAGCTTTAGGATGAAAGGATTTTGATGCCATCATAGTAAGGAGAAGAGGTCGAATAGGAGGAAAGGTAATCAAATTAGCACTTAACAACCTACTCATAATAGAATGTAAAGATTCAGAGAGAGGAGTAAACATACAATTCATACGAAAAGCAGTGGATGCAAAAGTGGCATTGTTGGATACAACAACAACTTGATCAGCGACTGCATTTGCCTATTTATTTATCTTGACATATTTGTTAGATTTATGAAAATTATTAGGCTTATGAGAGGCATCACTCTTATCAACTGGAATAGGAGACATTGGAGTGTTTCTCTCAAATTGACACACTTGTAATTGATAATGATGAAGTGTTGCACAAAGTTGTTGAAAAGAGGTAAATTCAGTAAGAAAAATCTTATCTCTAATATCCTTTTATAAATTTGAAATAAACATATGCTAAATATCAATATCAGGAACATGATAAGAAATCTGAGCATACAAATGCTTAAATGTACCAATAAAATCATTCAATTTTTACTTAGTGTTTATTTTTCAATGCATTTAATCAGTTAAGGAAACTAGCAGACCAATGTTATTTTGAAATTGCTCGATAAGGTATTAGAAAGTTTAGGAAAATAATCAATTGAATAAGGAGGTAAAGAGAAACACCATTGCAAGGCCTTATCATGAAAAGTTCTATCAAACAACTTAGCTAAAATCCTATGGTCATGAGCATAGTCATTACAAAGGATTTGAAATGTTTTAACATGAGTAAAAGGGTCTCCCTTACCATTGTAATTCTCAAGACGAGGCATATAGGCTTGTTGAGGGATAGTAGCAAGAATGATGTCTAAGGATAAAGGACTACCCATGTCACATGTAGGAATGCTAAACTTGGATTGGGTTAAGGATGCAATTTTTTGTTGTAAAGATGACACACTTTGACCCAAACTAATGATTGTGGAATCATTAGAATAAATAGGTGGCATAGAAACATTAGGAATACTAGGAAAAGTATAGGAAGTGCAGGAATGGAAGACACAACCAGTGGAACACTTGGAACCACAGTTGGAAGAGGATTGGAATGTGTACAAGGAACACTATGGTAAGAAGTCTATGAGGTAGGTAGAGACACATGTGGAACACTCACAGGAATAGATGAAATTGGAAGAGATGTAGTCATTAAAGGAGGAGTGTAAGTAGGAATACTAGATAAGGGAATAGAAGAATGTTCCCCACTAGTGATAGGAGGAGTGAATCCTAGATCTTGAGCCTCTTGACCTAAAGGTTTAACATTCAAATAAACTAGATGAGTGATACCACACAAAAGATTAACACCTTGATCACTATCACGAAGGACTTTCTTAAGAGCCTCTATATCTTGGATGGAATCTTGATTATTGTTTTCTTGAATAAGCCAATTTCCCATTTTATCAAGTTTTGTTGAAAGTTTTTGGACTTGTTCAAGAGGAACTCTTAAAGTATCATCCTCATCATGAGATGAGTAAGAAGAGTTATGCTCCATAGAAGGATTGGAATCATGGGTGGTCAAATTTTCATCCGGGATCGTAAGGAAAGTAGAGGAAGACTCAAGATCAAAGGAATCGATAAGTCTACGGCTTCTTCTAACCGAGATACTATAAGTAGGACTAGAAGAAGTAAATCTCATGCACCAATGTAATGCAAATGAACTAATTTAGTAAACACAAGATTTTGATTTTTTAATTTTTGAAATGTAAATGCAATAACATAAAAGAAAGCTAATCTAATATACATGCAAGATATAACATAAAAATGTAAATCTGACACCAAAAAATAAAGATTTGTCTATCGTATGTTCACCAAAATGTATTATAAGAAAATGAAGATGTGTGTAAATATTTATATGTGAAAATGGAAGATTATAAATTTAATGTGTGTTGTAGGAATAGTGAAGAAGGTAAGATTGTCCTCTTAATCCTAAATTTCATAAAGGGAAGATCCAAATCAATTAACCCCAAAGAAAGGATCAATGCATAAATTAATCAACCTATTAAGGATAGGGATAAAGAGAAAAAAAATAACTTTCATTTTATAGAAGAGAGTGTGTGATAGATTTAGGGAGATTAAAATTTTAATTGAAATGAATTGAAGACAAGTACAAACCTCAAAATGCTATAGATCTGAAGAATGTCATTTTTGGGTGTCTACACTGAGTTTCTAGAAAATCTGCAACCGGATCTAGAACAAAAACATAGAGACGAAGAAAACCCAAAAATATTTTCCAAATCTGACTCGGTTTTGATTTTGACCCAAAAATGAATGTCACCTTTGACCCAAAATTTCTGATTCTGACCCAGAATAAAATGTCGATTCTAACCTAGAAATAAATGTCACCATTGACCCACAATTTCTTATTCTGACCCAAAATAGAATGTCAATTCTGACCCACAGTGTCTGATAGAAAATATGTTTCCAGATCCCCACGGTTTTTCGAAAAGGGTATCTGAATCTACACTCCAATTCAGTGTTCTGAACCTGTCCCTACAAGATAATCATTTTTTTGTTGGGGTGAGGGGTTTTCCCTGGTCAAATCCTAGCTTTGGAATTAACCTCAAAGTATAATTGAAATTGCACAAGTAAACAAAGTAAATGAACAAATTCACCATGCTTGTATAAAAACCTTTGTGGCAGATTCAAATCCATGGATCCACAAGTATGTATGTACCAAATGGATGTAGAATGTATAATTTCAGATGTAGGATGTCTCAAATCAATTTCTTGTTGATCTTCAACACCAATCTTGAATGGATCTTAGAATAGGAAGAGGTTTGGAGGAATGTGGATGGAGAAATCTTCAACAAGAGGGCTCCATAGAAATTGAATCCTTCAATAGATACCAATGGATCCCCTTGATGAATTTAGTGCTTGAAGATGCTTGAATGCTTGGATTCTTGAGGGTAGATTCTTGCTTCAATAGATCATGCATAGAGTTGTCTTTTTCAAGTCTTAGATGGTTATTGTTAGATAAAATGAGAGGAGAAAGCTTCCTTGTATACAAATCTAGGGCACAATCATCTAGAGAGGCCTATATAGGAGAATTAAATTCCAATTAAACCTATATCCCTAGAAGTGGACCTATATTAAATATAATTTCAAGACTCCTTGCTCCGAAGACCGAAACAGCTGACCTAGAAGCGGGAATTAAACCTTTCCAAAGCTCAACATCCGGAAACCCTAGAAACATGGAATCTAGACCCTGGGTCAAAATTGAGGTTGATTCTGACCTAGGTCTGGGTCGAGATCAACCTTGACCCAGAAAGGTTGATTTTGAACCTGAGCTCAAAAGTCTCAGTTTTGCAAATTAGTATGCCAGAAATAGGCCGAAGAAAAGTGGGAAATGGGGCATAACAAGGGGGAAATCCAGATCCAAGTCAGAGAACCATTCAAGGTGCTTAATATGACCCCAAACCACTTACTCGGAAGGCTAAACTAGTCTACAATGGAATTTCTTCCATTTTATGACTATACAACCATAATCAAAGAGGAAATCATGAGAGATGATTATACAAGCATAATTTTTATCAAAGAAAGAGACATATGCAATAGCATACACATAATAGTCAACAAAATGTCAGCATGCTTTGTACATTACTAAATCATAAACATATGTATAGGATCATCATCATAATAGGTAAATGATCATCAACAATACACATAGAACATGCGTGTAAATTATCATAACTACTGAAGCATGAGACCATTCATGGGCATGGCTAGAGGTATTCCCTAGGATAGACCTAGGGAAAATCAAGTAGTGTAGGGCGCATTTGTTCCTCATCCTTTCATTTCTCACCCATCTCCTATACAACCCCTAAATATTATTACTGAGAACACCTTGCAGACTATTATGGCCACTTATGCTTGGAGCTAAATTTTGGTTACTCAAATTGTAGCACTTTAATAACAATATGGCCATGATGATAGTGATGGATCTAGTTGCACTAGCACATCCTCCTTGGGTGCACATATTTGTGTGCCTCATAAATGCATTATGTGAAAGAATATTTTCTTGGGTCCCCTTGGATAACCTATCGAGCCTCCTATCGACTCATCTAATTACAAGGTGCATGATATGGGTGGTGCACTAGATGATACTATAGGTACTGGAGTGCACCCTAGAGAGTCCTCTCATGCAATAGATTAGGAGGTTCATGTATCATTCACTAAGAATATAGTGGTAAGGCTTAACTTGTAATTTCATAGTGCATTTAATTTTAAATGAATTTTTATATGAGATAACTTATTAAGATTGTACACTAATATTTATTTTCATGGTCTATTTATATTCAGTTGATGTTTGAGGTGGATATGACACAAACCTACATGATGTCATGCACTCAAGCATTTCAATTGGCCTTGACAACTTCGTGGTATGTATTTCTGCACTTAGTCACTTACATTTTTTCAGTGTATACATGCTTGCAATTTAGCTTTTTATAATTAAATTATATATTAATTCAAAAATTATATTATTTTACTCTTGCAAAATGCACCTACTATGAGGGAGCTATAGTGTGACAGAGGTACAATGGCACCCACTAATAAGGGGAAGGTAATTAATGTGTAATGGAAATGTGTCACACTTCTATGGGTCATTCCATTAAAGGATTCTCAAGAATGAGGCCTCAAATATTGACTCATAGCTCTCTAGTCATGGAGTGCAAGGGTTTGTAATGGAGGCCCTCAGATTGACCTAGTTTGTGCCCATGCAAGTACACCATGAAATGAGAGATTCAA
>MU227760.1:2365340-2375520 GCA_018584345.1 Thuja plicata
ATCAACATTACTAGTACAAAATTATATCCATTAAGACAACATTCTTTCATTAGCAAAAAATGTTAATTATAATCATTTCTTTTTGGGTTTCTTGATCTTCACACCCTTTTCAACTCTATTAAGGTCTTTGTTTTTTTTAATGGTGTAATTTCTAAGAGGAAGATCCATGTCCTCGTCATTCCCCTACTCTACTAATTCTAATTCCAATGCATGTCTCCTCCTCATATGTTCAGGAGCACGAGACTACTGCGCCAAAGGGGGGTCCGCTGTAATAACAACTACGTCATGAGTTAAATTCACGCCATTTTATATTAGTGAATTACAAGTATTTAATTAAGTAAAAGAACTATAAATGAAAAAATTTATTTAAATGAACAAAACATAGATTTTCTTTACCTGAATGTGCCACATGATCTACATGGTGATCAGTCTCAACATCCTTCGGCACTCGTTCAGCATGACATTCTGTATCCTCTAAAATATACACAAAAAAGGTTACACCAAGTTCAATTTAAGATGTTAAATTGTATTAATAATTACATAATTATTTTTAAATAGAAAATGAACACCTCCATCGACACTATGATGCACATCAAGGGCTTCATCATGTGGCATAGGATCTATGTTACAATCAGGAGGCTGCATTGCAATGCCATGCACACATTATTATCAAATAGATTGTTGCTCAAGTATTCAATTTCTAATATATTTTTTTTGGCATATTTACCTGTTCACATGCTGCAGGAGACTCTTGGGTTGGGCCAGTGGAAGCTTGGTGTAGGTGTTCAGCCACGGCTTGATAGCCTTCCTTGAAGGAAATTTTTTTGTGTTATGCCATAGCCTCAATTAAAATCAGAGCCCTGCATTTTTTCATTAAAAAAAATTATGTCCATTTTATAAATAATTTTTTTCTGGAATTCATTTACTGCTACTTACAATTCGTGCTTTAATTTTTGAATATCCACCAGAGCCAAGTCTGTGCTACCCGATCTTTTGTAGCCTGGCCTTTGTTGCCTTTGATGTGTCTTGCAACCTATGAAAAGTTTGAAATATGTTAATTTAATATGTTAGATGATATAGATATAAAGATGCCTAATTAGTGCATTATTACATTGTACTAGCAGTAGTTAATACTATTGCATACCTTCTTCTCTCATTTGTTGGTGTAATTCCTCTTTTAACATCCACTTTTTCCTTTGCATCCAAAATGAACTCATTCCAATCTCTCACTAGAATAAAGGGAGGACGCTGATACTTTGGGTTCTAGATGAGACTCCTTCTATATGAGTCCCTCACAGTCTTAAGATGTTTGGCAGCTTTTTCCAGAATTTTCTTCTCCTTAAAAATATTACCAAACTCATGCTCTAAATCTTTGATGAGCTGATCTTTTACTTTTTTGTCTTGCAAGTTCCACCTTTTAAGAAAAAACACAAAATTGTTAGATAGAAAAATTAACTAAAGTTGTGTACCTTGTACGTATGGTGGGCCGGAATATCTTCAGTGCGAGGTCATAAAGCATCTTATAAAATGAATCATTTCCTGCAAAAAATGTCATGGGATCATCAATCCAAAACTTCTTATGAATAGGTAAATGCATATTACAATATAAAAAATAATAATTTAAAAGTACCTGGAAGCTTAGGACATTTTAAAGGCATTAATTCATCTTCGTCAATCAAGAATGATGTTTGCGTAACTCCCAAGCTAGAAACATAGGTAGATCCAAGCATTGATACTGAATTATCACCAATACATGTACTAGAATTTGTCTCTGGCGTAGCAGACAGCGGCAGTGTATCTGCTAGTACACAAAATTAATCCAGTACTATGAGATGCACCCATGATTAAACTATAAATTATCAAATCATAATTAACACAAAACCAAATATAGCAAAAAAAGGATTTACTAGGGATAGACCCTAAATGTGTCAATGTTTGCATGCACCTTGTTGCTGACATTGCACTCGGCAAAGTCTGATGGACCGCCATTGACCTCCTAGGAGTCTCCTGCACTTGATCACCTAGTGAACAATACATTGTTAGCAAAGACATTCTGATATAATAAAAGTAAGAGTTAACTTAAGAAGTTTTTGAATGTTCGATCAAAGAAAAAATCCCTTGTAACTTGTCAACTTAAGGATTATTTTGCCTGAGGCAGTTGCAGCTCCGCTAGTACCGCCCTCATTGCGAGTCGGAGCCGAACCAGGTACTTGAGTTTGCAAAAACTCCTTTAACAAGAACACATACATATTTTAGTTCACAACATAAAATTAACATTTATTGAACTTTTGTTATAATTAAAGATTCATTACTGCTTACTATTGATGGGGTTTTGCTGACCGGGTCCGCCAACAGTCATAAGTTGTCACCGGGTTCCGGGGAAATCGGCCAACTCCGCCTGCAAAGGCTATCCAGGGGAAATGAATCTTCCGGGCCTTCAAGCACTGGGGTGTCGGGTTACGACGGTGCGGGGCTCGGTTGGGAGAGGTGACTATTTTCGAGGGGGATAGTTGGTTTCTTCAACTCATCTTCTCTGGAGATTCCATCAAAGTAAGGGTTTTTCGAGCACTCTACACTTAGCAAATAAAATGAAAAAGATCCTGCAGGGTTAGAAGTATTTCATCTAACTATAATCATGTCGAAATGTCTGGAACATCAATAATACTCTGGTAAACTACACTAAATACCAAAGAAACACATAACCATCAGCTAGCATTTTATCAGTAGCGGGAATAAAGAGGTCGTTAATCTACTTTAACATACCAGAGTAAAAGACATACAGAACATTAAAACATGAAATACCATTAACTCAGAAGCAGGAATGTCAACAACATCATTGCCAAGAATTCTTCCTTCTTCATTAATGTTCAGTCCAGCAAGCACTGGTGCATGATACAATGGCGGCTCCAGGGGAGCATCTAACTATCAAGAATAGAACAATGGAGCATTGAGCTCTGCAACTAAAAAGATAAATCACTTTGCTATTGCTATAGACAACAAAATCATCAATTTTGCCGACCCTTGGAAATGGGTCGATTTGCCTATTTATACAACTCTCTTCTAACCCTAACCCTATTTACATTATGTTTTAATAAAATACAATACCTAGGGGTCGGTACTACCTGAGCCACCCTACAAAAGACCTGGAGATAGAATAGGTATGTCATGTTGGAAGAATAAGATAAGAATATACATCAGAAGAATCGGTCTCGAGAAGAGAACCAGAAAGGAGAAAGGAAGGAAGTAGGTCCCTCGAGGACCGAGGCTACATGCCTCATAAATGGGAAATGCAGTGCCCTGTCTCCAATGTGCCAGATGTACCTCTAAACGGCGCCTCAAGAAGACCACCCTATCAGAAGACCAACTGCCAAGCCGACGCCCCTTTATGTGGCCAACTACCCTCTGACATCCTTTATTAACCACTTCTGAAAGTGACCGGTCAGCCTCGGGGACCGGGACACGGATCACTTTAAAGAATACAAAATTGTTGGATCCGGGACTACGGGATCTGGGAAATTACGTCCCAAAAGAATAAAGAATACTCAAAATAAAGAATGCTCAACATTTTAGTTTTCCCCAGCCCCCAGAGAAAGCTCAAGGTTGCTTATTATCATTGAAGGCCTGGAGGAGGCGAGAAATGTTGTCCTCATCTACACTCTTTAGGCTGGCCCTTCTGTGCCTGACCACTTCAACCTATTCCCCTAGGTCCGGAACATTTCCTTTGAATTCATCTTCCATCCTTGCAGCATCATGACCCTTAAGTATCATCTTGGTTGGTTTCGTCATCTGGGCCCCATCTATCCCCTCCGGGGACTGATACCGGGATTTCATTATTTTATCAAAACTCCTTAAAACTGAATCTTTGGGGGTATAAGTATCTGTACTAAGGGGATCAACCCCAGAAACCTTTATTACATAATACTTGTATAAATTAGAAGAATACTTTACAGTGTTTACCTTTTCCTCCAAGGACTCTACCAGTTGCTTGGTTAACTCCAATGTGAGGTCAAGTCTGGAGTGCTGAGTTCTTACAAAATCAAATGATTCCTCACCCAGAATTCTGGCTTCAGAAATTATATCCTCTCCCAAGGTGAGGAGCTCTTTGAGCTCCACCTTCCACGCTTGGTAATTTTTAGTGTCACTCTCCCACTGCTCAATAAGTACTTCTGCTTGATGAATAACTTACTGGGCTGTGTATAAGTCCAGGAGAGTGGACGCCAGGAAACGCTGGGTGTTTCCTATTTGTAGGGTGACCCATTCATCTTCTGCTTGGGCCTTCTTTTTCATTACTTGCAGGGAGTCTATGTCACTCTATGGTAATTTCTCTGATGTGGAGGTCTCTGGAGGGGCGGCATTGATGGGCCTGGCAAGCTCAGTAAGCAACCCCATAAGGTTTGCATTCTTCTCTTTCTCATCTTTGAGCCTCTGGGCCTCTTTCTCGTATCGGGCCTCCACTGCCCATGCTTCCTTCTTAAGCAAGTCCACCTTGCCTTGCTTTCCTCTTTTTCCCAGGGACACCTCTGCAATATTGTAATCTACGGGGTCTGTAGTTGCTTCATCGGCGTCCGAGGGAGGTGTTGCCACAATGACAATTGTTTCTCCGCCCGGCCCAGTTCAAAGAGTATGAACTATCCGAGATTTCTTTTCTTTTGGCGGGGCCTAAACTTGGGCCATCATTTCGGCCAGGGAGAGAGGAATCACCAGAGTGGATTGAGATTTTCTTTTCCTGCTTTCTACCAGCCACTAAGGTGGGGGAGGTGGCCTTCCTGCCAGAATTTTTTCTCTTGATTCCCTCCCGGTGTCCTGTGGATGCTGCTCCTCAGTGATGTGGACTTCATCCGCCCTTCCTGCCTCAACTTCTTCTGCAACAACATCCTTTTCAACCTCCATTTCCTCAGCCTGGTCCTGTGTGTCAATTGCTAGGTCTAGACCTTGGTAGGCTTCTTCAGGGATTTCTTCTTCAAGCTGCTCATCTTCTTCTTGTTCTTCTTCTTCCAGGGCTTCCTCTTCTATTGGCAGTAGGGGAGGTATCGGGCCAAGATTTAGAGTTTGGGCCACTGTGATAACCTTCCCGAAGGTTGCCCCTGGGAGTGGCTTTGGGAACGTGGCGGCTGGGTTTACGGTTATTCCCGGGGGTCTGGTTCCCCCAGCATATGCTATTTGTTCGCTTGGTCTTTGTTGGTCCACTCCCGGACCTTGCATTACTTGAGCCCCAGAGATAATCTCTGGCTCTGGCTCCTTTTCTTCTGCCTGTTGTTCTTGTGCAGGCTCTTGTTCCACATCCTCTAGCTCTGCAGCCTCTTATTCTTTTTATGGGACTTTTGTCCCTGCTTGTGTATCGTCCCCTTGTAAATTCCCAAACTCATCAGTTGCAAATACGTCAAACTCCTCTTCTAGAGGGGGATTGGCCGGGACCTCTACAGGCTCTATTTCTTTCTCCAGTTCTAGGGAACTTGAAGAAAGGATCTCTATTTCTTGGGGGAGAGATACCTCTGGCGCCGGTTCTACCTTAGGCTACTTGATGTGCTTTCTTTTCCTCTGGGTAACCAAAGGTGGCCCCGCATCTCTTATTGCTGCTGCTTCCATGGGATCCACCCCTGTTGCCTTCACCATTAGGGATGCCAGTGACGGGGAGGAAGGAGGATGAATTGGTCCGGCCATGAGCGGGAGAGTGGCAAGCCTCGTTATTAACTGCTCCCTCATTTTCTAGGAGGAAACCATAGATTTCTTGATCTGTTCTTGTATAGGGAATTCTTACGCGGAGGGGGTTATAGCTGTCCATTTTCCCTTATCTGTGCCCTGCGAAGAAGTCTCGGTCCCCGGGGTCAATCTTGGTACCAGCTGTGGTGCTAATTTTGGCGCCGGTCAGGGAGCTTGACGCATACTCCCGGGGCACACCTTCTTAAAATAGGCATGACTTCACTCGATCACCTCCTGAGTGAAGTCCTCAATCATGGGCCCCTCCTGGGTGGCCCAATCCATTACCGGTAGTGCCATTTTATCGATCCCCTTTTCTTTGTACTGGGGATCTATGGTGGGGGCAGCGTCAGAGAAGCCCAGAGGGAATCTCCAGAGCTTCAGTTCCTGCATCATTCTGGCTGTCATTCTGTCACAGTGCTTGCTCCACACATCCACATCATCCTGGCAATCAGCCCAGAAATATTCCATGTGTATATAATGGGGCTCTGAAGCCCGGGGCATTGTTGTTGCAATTCTACCATGCAGATCAAAGTTCTTCCGCGCCAGATAGAATTCCTGCAAGTTATAACTTTTTAGGTCATTATCTGCCTCCTTCGCGGCGGCTAGACTACAGGTGTAGTTCCCATAGGTGATTGGGAACCGGATGTTGGGGACCTTCTTAAGTGCAAGGAAGGTATGCAACTCCATCATTTGCCAGCAATATTCCAGCAGCACGATCTTGTCCCAACAATGCTTGGGCAGCAAGTAGGGTTTCCCGGAGAAGCCGGCAACCCTAATGTATGTATGCTACTGGAATTGGATATAGTAGTGCCCATAACTACTAACTAAGTTCATCACCTCAGTAGATAGGCGGTATCCAGCATCCCAGGCGGGTGTGAGAAGGTGGTAGTAAATGAACGAATCATTTACCCGGCAGAAACTGGGGAAGCTGGCCTCCCATTGAATTTGTGGGAAATGGTCCCATGGTGCTTTTTGTCCTGGGCCAACCCTGAGCATGCCGTCTATAAGTAGGCCATTAGAGTGGAGCCTCTACTAGGCCAGGGCCCAGAAAACATAAGAAGACATGTAGAACTTCTTCTTTTGGTTCAACTGTTGGAACTAGGAGTCAACATGATTGGAGATTATTTTCGCCCAATCGAAGAATCCTCCCTTGGTGGAGATGCCGAGGAGGAAATAGTACATCCATTTGGAAAACTCCTGGGCGGAGGGCTGCCCAAATACCTGGGTTAATGCTATTATCCCCATCTGGATGCTCTCCTTGAATTCAGAGCGGAGAATTTCTATCTTCATCCTCTTTGGGTCTCTCTTTGGGGTGTTGAGCTAGTTGGTATTCATCTACACTTGGGCAGCATCCTCCAGTTGTGTAAACTGTTTCAAGGCATCAGTCCTTGTGACCACCGCGGCCTTATCAAATTGTGGGATACCCAGGCCTGCCTGGAATGTGACTGGGTCGAGGGACACCAGTGGAGTGGGGTATCCCATGGGTTCTGCAGCTACGAGCATAACGACCTAGAAAGAAGAGTTGTAGTTGGCAGCCAATGTTAAGATAAGCTCCGAATATTGCATAGAGCAGGGGAAGCACACTTCCCAAAGGATTCCAGAACCCCTGATGTTGATTGCGAGTTTGTCTCCAGCCTGTCGCTGGATGTGCATTATCTTTACCAGGGCCTGCATTTCTGCCCAAGTTTCAACATTGGCATCGGTCATCAGTTTTACCTTGGACTCAATCTTTGAGCCCATAATGGCATTATCCTGTACATACTTCATGGTGAGGGGAATATTTTTTAGGGATTTTTCCATCTTTGACTTTGCTGCTGCCCTAGTTTCTGTTGTGGTTGGTAATTCCGGGCTTCTGGGAGGAGATGATGCGGATGCTTCAGACATGTTTGGAAGGTAACTCTCAGAACCTGCGAGACAAAGCAACTGTCAGAATATGTTTATCAAAGTAAAATAGTTACTCTAGGGTCCAGAGATCTTACCACCGTGATGTTTGCCTTTCCTAAAAATTTAGTTCTATGCAAAGATACCCGAAAATCAAAACATATCGTAAACTTAAGATATCAACACATCCGGGTCTGGGGAATTTTATCACGCCTTGGCAAAGACATGGGATGGATGGTTGTAAGAGGCCCGAGGCCCGAAGAAATGACCATTAGTAAGGATGTATGAAAAGGCAAGTTGTCGAGCCCACTTGGCTGGAATTGATTGCATGCATGGGACGTAAATGAGGTTCTGATAGACTTCATGGAGGAGAGAGAAAACTGTCTATTTGAAACCAGCTGAGAGCCAAGTTTCAAACAGGTGGTTTTCTTCCTCGAAGTGAACTCAGAGGCGGAAAACCAAATAGAGAGGTGACTCGACCAGCTTGTCCAGCCCCCCTAGAAGGATATACATGGAGCCAAGGGGTATATACATGGAAACAAGGAGATATACAGGGGTTTTATATAACTATTATACATATATACACAAGTATACAACACAGGATGACGCCCGTGGGAAAACTAGACAAGGCAGAAATAGATATGTACAATATATACACTATTTACAAATAGACCACTATTTACACTATTTACATTATTTACAGACAAACAACTTCTGCACAAATGGTGGACAACCCTATGGCAGAGCCGACCCACCAACGGGCGAAAAAACCAGGAACAGAACGAACCAGACAAGACAGAAACAAAACAAAGCCAGACGAACGAAAGCAAAAACAAAAAACCTAAGAAAACCAGAGAAACAGGAAAACAGGAACACCAACCTGAGAATTTAGAAGACGGAAAAAAGGAAGGTTTACCGCGGGAGCTCTGCAAAAGCTCGAGTTATCAATCGGTCAGAATCACACCATGAAGCACTTGCACCTACCTGAGAATGGTTGAAAATCGTTAACGTTGATTACCATAAACCTCCTGCAAATGCTTTGTTAATCACTTTGAAATCACTCTTTAATTTTCTCTAAGTGATTGAAAGTTTTAATTGCGGTAAATGTGAAAGTGACAAGCAAAACCTATTTATACCCGCGGTAAAAGGTAATCCTCCTCCTTCCGGCGATCTCCAGACAGGAAAAACCTCCGGAATCCAGGCCCAGGGATTCCTCATGATAATATTACTAAGAACATCATGGCGAATAATTCCAGAGTCTGGAATCTGGTTTCCAACAAAAGGCAACCTCCGGGACTGGAGTCCCGGAGGAGAAAACCAAACAACAAAATGACACGCCGGAGAAGAAAACCCCGGAGAAAGAAAACAAAAAGAGAAAGAAAGACAAGGCAAAGCCACAAGCAAAAGCAAAAAAAAAGGGGGACCCAACATTTTGTACACAAAATGTAGGGACGGGGATGCAGGGCATAACAAATGGTGACTATCTGGGACAAATGCCTTAGCGCATTTGAGAACTGTAGAATCTCTGGTTAGCAAAATTGGAACAGGCCGCCCATCGGAGCGTCTGACAGGCAAAGAGAAACATATCTAAGAGAATCCACCCACATAGGAGTCAGTCCGTAGTCTTTCATCAGTGGTGTCGTGTGTGCTTGGGAAAGAAATCAAGCCGATGACCTTTAGGAGGCATAGAGAAGGGGTACTAATCACATCAAACCAGTCATCAATTCGATCATTTTCCCCAGAGACCAGAGTTTTATCTCGCTTTTCCTCTTGTTATTTTGTTTGTTTTTCAGGTGGGGAAGGCGGTACTTCTTTCACCATTAAGCTTAAGCTTAGCTAATTTTAATGGCGGTACTTCTTTCACCTGCCCACCTATATTTAGATGTTCGAAGAGAGGATAAAACTCTGGACCCGGGGAGAATTTCTTTAGATTTTCAGACATGGGTCAACCAATCAATACAGCCGATCTACCCTCGGTGTGTCCGATTACTTATTCCTTGTATTATTTATGTTCATTGATGGCCAGACTCCTGGAGAGAACACCGAATGGAGATTCTACAAAATGTGCCATGACTCGTAAAACAACCCCGGAGACCGGGTCGATTCCACCCTGCTAAAGATAGATTCTAAAGTTTTCAATGCCGTAAACATTGTACCGGAGGCTAAAGTTATATGAAGCATTCCAATTCCTACAAGACGAAACAAAACACCAGGACCAAAATAAAATTGAAAATGAAAACACAGACGGAAAAAGAGGGCCATCCCGGGGGATAGCCGACAAGGCTATTTACAAGGTAGGGCATCTCACAACGAGGCACCCAGAAGAGATATTTACAAGCGGAAAGCTTTACATATAATACAACTTAGGACGAACTTACCCTACTCAAAATAGTGTTTGAGAAACTGTCCATTAATGGGCAATGTGACAGGTTCCCCAGTCAATGTGTTGAGGTGGTAAGTGTTTGCCCCGCAGATTTTTGAGATCAAGTATGGTCCGAGCCAGAGCCGCTGAAACTTGGTATGCTTTCCTTTCTTCTCCCGGGCCTTGTCCCATAACAGGACCAGATCCAAAATTTGAAAATACTTATATTGGGCTCTC
>MU227760.1:2375570-2386362 GCA_018584345.1 Thuja plicata
ATTTTTGAGATCAAGTATGGTCCGAGCCAGAGCCGCTGAAACTTGGTATGCTTTCCTTTCTTCTCCCGGGCCTTGTCCCATAACAGGACCAGATCCAAAATTTGAAAATACTTATATTGGGCTCTCCTATCAAACCATCTTTTTACCACTGCTTGATGACGCGCGAAATGTTCAAGGGCTACGTCTCGTTGTTCTTCCATTCGCACTAGATTCAAAAGTCGAACCTCCACGATGTTGTCCCTATTGTTGAATTCCTGCATGAACTATAGTACTGGGATCTGTAAATTGACTAGGAATACAGGGTTCTGGCCATAAACCAGGTGGAATGGTGACATTCCCAGGGCAGCCTTAATACGAATGTGATCCGCCCAGAGGGAGAATTTTAGTTTTGGTTCCAATCCTGGGGTCTGTTCTAGCAGGTGTTTGACCACTTCAAGTAGATTTTTATTTGTTGATTCAGCCACGCCATTTCCCTGGGGGTAATAGTTACTGGAGAACTTCAGTGTGATCTTTCTATTGTAGGTCCATTCAAGTAACTGTGCTGAAGAAAACGTCAGACCATTGTCACATACCAAGGCAAAGGGCATTCTGAACCGTGTGACGATGTTTTCCTCCAAGAACTTGATAACTACGTCTACCGTGTTGTTTTTACAAGGTATAGCCTCAGACCACCGAGTGCAGTAATAAGTAGCAGTAAGGATGTATTGGTGGTTGGTAGATGAGTTGGGGTTGATCTCTCTGATGAAGTAAAATTCCCACTGGGTGAAGGTTCTAGCCTCATAGACTGGTTGCAGGGGCATCCGTGGGTTACGCTCACAATGCGCTACAGTTTGGCAAGTATGGCATTTCCTTACATGAGCGTAAACATCTTTGAATATACAGGGCCAATAGTATCTGGCCCGAAGGATCTGATGGGAAGTTGCATCAGCTGAGCCATGCCCGATTCCAAACTGTCCGTAGAATTTGTCGATTATTCTTACAGCTTGGTCTTTGTCGATGCACCGGAGGTACACCCCCTCATAATTTCTATGGTAAAGCATGGAGTTTTTAATCATGAAGTGGGCACTTTTCATCCACAGAGCGCAGTGTTTGTGGGGAGGTAACCCCTCTGGACATTTATTGTTTAGTAATAAGTATACCAAATCGGTATACCATGGGTCTTGGGTGATGGTCTCTACTGTGTAAGTCTGACATTCTATGCGGGGAGTCTCTTCTGCCATTGCCCGACTTAGTCCTTGGCCCTGGACTATTTTCATGGGATACATTTCTAAGTCATATTCTTGGGGGATGGCCATCCATTTCCCCCATCTCTCACCCAATTCACTCTGCATAAGCAGAGATTTGATAGCCTGGTCTAGAATAATAGCATGTACTTTGCTCCAGAGAATGTAATGCCCAAATTTTTTCACGGCGTGAACTAGAGCAAAGGCCTGCTTTTCTAGTGATGAATACCGGACTTCGGCATTCTTGAAGGGGGAACTCATGAAAGCTATTGGTCGTTCCTCCCCTTCAACCTTTTGGGTCAACACCACCGCAACGGAATGCGGCGAAGCAAATGAGTAAATGTAAAACGGAAGGGAATAGTCTGGACTAGCCAGCACCGGTGCCTCCATTATGGTCTGTTTGATCTGGGCGAATGCCCATTTTTCTTCAGGACTCCACTCAATCTTGGTATCCTTTTTCATCATCTCATTGAGTGGTTTAACTATTTTTGCAAATCCCATGATGAAGCATTGTACAAAATTGATTTTTCCAAAAAAGGATCACATTTCTTTCTTGCTGCCTTGCATCTGTAGATTCGGCAACGCTTCAACTGTATTAAGGTCTATGGATATACCCTTCTTAGAGACAATATTCCCGAGCAACTTCCCCTTGGTGACCCTGAATATGCACTTCTTGGGGTTAAGGAATATCTCATACCGGCGACATCTCTCGCAGATCTGAGCGAGGTGGGCGGGATGATCACGCCTATCCTGGGAAAAGATGGTCAAATCATCCATGTAGATGATTATGCATCGATTTACGAGGCCCTCAAATGCAATGTCCATGGCCTTCTTAAATGTAGCCCCTGCGTTGATCAGGCCAAAGGGCATTCTCCTATACGCAAACATTCCCCACTTGGTGGTAAACGCTATTTTCTCTCTGTCCTCATACTTGACCATGACCTAGTTGTACCCCGAATATCCATCCAAGAAAGACATCATCTAAGATCCATTTACTATCTGCAACACCTTATCCAACAAGGGGAGAGGGTGATTATCTTTTTTAGATGCCTTGTTCAAATTTTGAAAATCCACGCAAAGGCAGATCTCACCATTTTTCTTCCTGACTGGGACCAGGTTGGCAACCCATGTAGTATGCCGGATTGGAAAGATTATCTGGGCTGACAGTAGTTTTTCTACCTCTTGACAAATCAGAGGCTCTATCAGGGGGTTGAACAGTCTTTGCTTTTGTTGAAAGGGCTTAGCGTCTGGTTTCAGGGAAATAGTGTGGGTCATGATGGATGTATTATACATTTTCAAGTCTTCATAACCCCAGGCAATTACATCAATGTATTATCAGAGAACCGCGAGAAACTTCTCCTTTTCCTTAGGGGAACAGGAGGTACCTATGTGGATGATCTTTTCTTCACTGGGTTGGCCAATGTTAACCTTTTCAAACTTTCCTCCCTCGGAGGAGGATGACACCTTCTCACGGACCCGAGGGTCTGAGTGTAAGATACATTCTAATGCAACCATCCCCTTTGGGATGGTGTTAGTGGGAAAATCTTTGATCCCATCATCTTCATCACCCTGCCCAGTATCATCATGGTCTTGTTCCTCCACTATCTGATCCTCAAAAACACCAACGTTCGCCATGAAGGCCAGGATATGTTGATCGTCTTCAAAGACCTGAAAGTGGGTGACATTATATGGGATGGACAGGGTGGGGACCATCTCAACTGAAAATCTCCAGAGTCGTGAGCCAGCCATTGGCTCCAGTGTGCTGGCAGAAATGGTCAGGGCATCCGAGACATAGTTCCGTTGCCGGGGAATGAGGTCAATGCCAAAGGCATCAAAATATTCGATAAGGCTCCAAGCCCGGTTGCGGTATGCGGCCAGCCTTTTGTCATGACATGTGTATTGACTCTGGACTTGTTTAACAACCAATTCTGAATCACCCAGAGCCTGGAGGTGAGTGATACCTTTCCTTAATGTGAATAAGAGTCCAAGGATCAAAGCCTCGTACTCCGTGACATTGTTTGTATAGTTAAACTATAGCCTGTAGGACACGAGGAAGGATTTCCCTCGCGGGTTGATTAATTCTACTCCAGCCCCACAGCTTTGTTTGGATCATGACCCATCAAACTTAAGGGTCCATAAGTCATTATTTGTAATTTAGGGCTGGGGCGGAGTAGGCTTCTTTGAATTATTGCTGGGGAACTTGGGGGTCCCTTCCCAGACTACCGACGTGAAAGTGGAATTTTCCTCTGAAGTTTTTTGAATTTGGGATTCCCGGGGAGATGGCACCAAAGGAGCGCATCCCGTAGGAGTACTGGGTCCCGGGGACTCAGTTACATGTTGCCTATTATGGAGGGTATCAAGGTGCCGGTTGGAAACCGAAAGACATGGTCCACACTCAAGTTCTGAATGTTTTTAGTAGTGTACTCGACACCAAGTGCCAGACAGGAGTGTGACAAGGGTTGTTGTGGCTCCTTGAGAGCTGACTTCAACTCTCATCTTTTCTTCTAGGTCTTGGGCTCTCTATAGTATGGCAGGATTTTCTCCGGGGATGAAATCAAATGTTAAAATTTCAAAAGGTTTGTACACTCCCAGAGAAGTCTCAGAGAAAAAGACCTCGTTGACCCTCCCAACCTTGGTAAGGGCCTGTTTCATTCGGGGTTCACTTTTGACCTGGATCTGATTGGATTCTCCCTCCCATGGAAGCCACAAGTGGGTGAAGTCAGTCAAAAAGTATCCATTCAAGGACTTAGACCAATTCTGGCTTAGTAACATCCTGTAAGTCTCTGGGATGTCCACTTGGATGTCAATGATACTGGCTATCCTGGGGTCCTGGACAAGATGTATCCAGACGTTCTTTAATTCCCCCACCATTTTTACAGCAGTCTTATCCAGCTAGATTACTGCGTCGTTAGATGGGGTGGGGTGGAGTCCGAGCTTCTAAAAAATTGACAAGGGCATGATGTTACCCGAAGCTCCAGAATCTACTAAGCAGTTATGTATATTTTTGCCGTAAATGTTCAGGCCTAGTAGGAAGAGAGGATCTTCGTTATTTCCCCGGAAGACAGCTGCATTAGCATCTTCAAAGGAGACAGTCTTGGGTGGGCGGCTAATGGCTTTCGGGTTCCCTAAAAGCTTTAGAAGAGACTTCTTCTGCTCGGGACAGTTTAGCAAAACCTCCATCAAGGTCATGGAGGTAGTGGTCTGTTCTAACACCTTTGTAATGTCAAATCTTCCTCCCAGGAACTAGTGATTTTCCTCCATGAGATCTTTTGCTTGGTTCGAGCTAGGACCTTTTGGAGGCGCGGGTTGGTCAGTCATGTTGTTCCGGGGAGGAAGAGTATCTTTGGTAGGAGGCACAAGCGTGTAAATTGGTCCTTTACCAACCTAACTCCGAGTATTGTATGGAGTCCGCAGGTTGGTAAAAGCGTTGGCCTCGAAGGGAAAAATGGATTCGTCAAAGAATCCCTACAATTCAGATTCTTCTTCATCTTCCCCGGAAGTCCCGAAGAAGATGGTGTCGCAGGTGAAGGCGCTGTGGGTTGTTTCCTGGACATGAGGCTCTGGAGGGGGACTATCATGCGACTGCTGCCTGTCCAGCTGGGAGATCATGATGACCTTCTCCAAGGTGGCACAATTCACCTCATTGTGTGAACCAGTATCATGCAATCTACACCAGTTAGTCATGGGCTGGAAGTCTGCGACAGGCGTAAAGTGTGATGGTCTAGCACCACTTTGGTTGGTGTTATGGTTCAGAGGTGGGCCTCCGGTGTTTGTGTTGTTATTCCATTGCTTCTAATTCGGCCTAGGCCCATTGTTGAAGTTTCTCCCTTCGGCATTATTGTTTTGTTGGCCAGATAAAATGTTTCCCCTCTAGGAATTCAAATTCTGGGGTGCGTAGGACCCCGCCTTCAGTTGGCCCATGTCCATGGTCAAGGTGGACAACATTTTTTGGAGGGACTCAACCTCGGCGGTCAATTGAGTGTTAGCGTCACAATGGGATGGCTGCGGTTGTTGCTGGCTTCTTGGGAAGACAGCAGGATTAGTCAGAGTCGAGGGCAGCAATCCTCCAGTCACGGACGACTGGAAGAATGGCACTCCGGACGGTTGTGTCTGAGTCTATTGGGTCTGCTATGGCTGATTCCAAGGGAAGACTTCTAGACCTGGTGTCATCTGGGTCTGGGAGGGGTAAACATACCACGCCTGTTGGTCTATCAAGGGTGGTGGGGGATTCATTGCTATCGAAGGGGCGCCTATTACGAGATTTGGGTTGTAACCCCCGGCGTATGCAGTTCCGCCGGGGATCATGTTAAAAGGCGTGTTCTGTCCAATCCCACCTAGGGATTTGTTGAGACCGCAGGATAGCTCTAGGGCTAGGTTGTAGACTTTTTCCAAGGTATCTCGGTCGCTCAGGGTGGTTGTTCTCCAAAGGAGGGTGGCAACGAAAGGGTTCATCGCATTAAGATATGTCTGTATGGTTACATCTGGAGATGGGACAAAAGGACCCGTGCACCTCTTCAGGGCACGTTAGAACCTATGATTGAATGCTGCAAGAGGTTCATTGGGTTCCTTTCTGATGGAGATGAACTGGCTATGGGACCAGGCTGGGTCCACATGCATGCGAAAGGCAGCTAGGAAGGCGTCCTCCATATCCTACCACGTGTTGATTGAGTTGGCAGGTAAGTTAAGGTACCAGTTCAACTCGCTTTGTCCTAAGAACAGGGGGAACATGCAGGTCACAACATCTTCATCCTGGATCCGGTGTCGGTTCATGGCATCTTTGTATTCTTGTAAGTGTTCTTCCGCGGTCTGTGAGCCTAAGTGCTCGTATCATGGGTAGATCTTCTCCGGGTGAGAGGGTAAATCATTGGTTGTGCCCAGAAAAGTGCCCATTGGGGACCCCGTGTTTCTAAAATATGCAGCCATTGTGGGAACTATATGTTGGGTAGCTTGGGTACTGGTTCCCGAGATTGTCTGAGAAGTTTGAGTATTCAGAGGTACAGTAGATCCCCAGACAATAGTGGCTGGTAGGACTTTTGAGGTCCGTTTCTTTCGAGCAGGGAGCTCGAGTTCGACAAACTTTCTGGGATTCAGGGCGGACCTAGGGACTCTTTTAAATTTTCTAGGGAGAAAGATCCAATCCCACTGAAGGCTTGTCTCCTAAAACTACAACTCGGGGAACCCTCAGAAAGTGTAAAATCATAATCTATGGAAGGGGATGAGTTTATACCCTCCTTCTAGTGCCAGTTTCTGTTGACGGGGTTTTGCTGACCGGGTCCGCCAAAAGTCATAAGTTGTCACCGGGTTCTGGGGAAATCGGCCAACTCTTCCTGCAAAGGCTGTCTAGGGGAAATGAATCCTTCAGGCCTTCAAGCACCTGGGTTTTGGGTTACGACAGTGCGCGGCTCGGTTGGGAGAGGTGACTATTTTCGAGGGGGATAGCTGGTTTCTTCAACTCATCTTCTCCAGAGATTTGATCAAAGTAAGGGTTTTTCGAGCGCTCTACATTTAGCAAATAAAATGAAAAAGATCCTGCAGGGTTAAAAGTATTTCATCTAACTATAATCATGTCAAAATGTCTGGAACATCAATAATACTCTAATAAACTACACTAAATACCGAAGAAATACATAACCATCAGCTAGCATTTTATCAGTAGCAGGAATAAAGAGGTCGTTAATCTACTTTAACATACCAGAGTAAAAGACATACAGAACATTAAAACATGAAATACCATTAACTCAGAAGCAGGAATGTCAACAACATCATTGCCAAGAATTCTTTCTTCTTCATTAATGTTCAGTCCAGCAAGCACTGGTGTATGATATAATGGCAGCTCTAGGGGAGCATCTAACTATCAAAAATAGAACAATGGAGCATTGAGCTCTGCAACTAAAAAGAGAAATAACTTTGCTATTGCTATGGACAACAAAATCATCAATTTTTCCGACCCTTGGAAATGGGTCGATTTGCCTATTTATACAACTCTCTTCTAACCCTAACCCTATTTACATTATGTTTTAATAAAATACAATACCCGGGGGCCGGTACTACCTGCACCACCCTACAAAAGACCTGGAGATGGAATAGGTCTGTCATGTTGGAAGAATAAGATAAGAATATACATCAGAAGAATCGGTCTCAAGAAGAGAACCAGAAAGGAGAAAGAAAGGAAGTAGGTCCCTCGAGGACTGAGGTTACATGCCTCATAAATGGGAAATGCGGCACCCTGTCTCCAATGTGCCATATATACCTCCGAACGGTGCCTCAAGAAGACCACCCTGTTAGAAGACCAACTGCCAAGCCGACGCCCCTTGATGTGGCCAACTACCCTCTGACAGCCTTTATTAACCACTTCTGAAAGTGACAGGTCAGCCTCGGGGACCGGGACACGGATCACTTTAAAGAATACAAAATTGTTAGATTCAGGACTATAAGATCTGGGAACTTACGTCCCAAAAGAATAAAGAATACTCAAAATAAAGAATGCTCAACACTTGAGTTTTGTCCAGCCCCCGGAGAAAGCTCAAGGTTGCTTATTATTGTTGAAGGCCTGGAGGAGGCGAGAAATGTCGTCCTCATCTACACTCTTCAGGCTGGCCCTTCTGTGCCTGGCCACTTCAACCTGTTCCCCTAGGTCTAGAACATTTCCTTTGAATTCATCTGCCATCCTTGTAGCGTCGTGACCCTTAAGTATCATCTTTGTAAGTTTCGCCATCTGGGCCCCATCTATCCCCTCAAATAATACCAGGGACTGATACCGGGATTTCATTATTTCATCAAAACTCCCCAAAACTAAATCTTTGGGGGTATAAGTATATGTACTAAGGGGATCAGCCCCGGAAACCTTTATTACATAAGACTTGTATAAATTAAAAGAATACTTTACAATGTTTACCTTTTCCTGCAAGGACTCTACCAGTTGCCTGGTTACCTCCAATGTGAGGTCAAGTCTGGAGTGCTGAGTTCTTACAAAATCAAATGATTCCTCACCCAGAATTCTAGATTCAGAAATTATATCCTCTCCCAAGGTGAGGAGCTCTTTGAGCTCCACCTTCCATGCTTGGTAATTTTTAGCGTCACTCTCCCACTGCTCAATAAGCGCTTTCACTTGATGAATAACTTGTCAGGCCGTGTATAAGTCTAGGAGAGTGGACGCAGGAAATGCCGGGTGTTTCCTATTTGTAGGGCGACCCATTCGTCTACTGCTTGGGAATTTTTTTCATTACTCACAAGGAGTCTATGTCACTCTGCGGTAATTCCTCTAATGTGGAGGTCTCTGGAGGGGTGGCATTGATGGGCCTGGCAAGCTCAGTAAGCAACCCCATAAGGTTTGCATTCTTCTCTTTCTCAGTTTTGAGCCTCTGGGCCTCTTTCTCATATCGGGCCTCCACAGCCCGTGCTGCCTCCTTAAGAAAGTCCACCTCGCCTTGCTTTCTGTGGGTTGTATTTCCTATTTTTGCTGGTTCTCCTCGTTCCTTGTCTTTCCCTTTGTAAATTTCAGGTGTTCATGTTAAAGCCTTGCCAAAATTGCAAAAAACCCTGAAAAACCCTAGTTAACCAAGTGTTAAATGATAAAATTTGGAACCCTAGGTCATGTCTTATGTTTCAGCGTTGCTTTTTCAATCACTTAAGACATGTGTTTTAAGTCAGGTCGCCTCGTCGTGTTACCCAGAATGAATATGCAAAATGCCCTCCCGACTTTGCTTTTCCTTTGGGTCACATAGTCTCATTCAAAAATAGAATATTCCTTCTATATTCTCAGACTTTGTTATCTCTTCTTAGACGAAAATTCGCATGATCATTATATCATAAGCTTTGTAAGAAATGGGACCCACTGTTAGTCGGGTAATCGCGGGTGATTTTTTGCAGTTATAAAAATATCCTCAGACTTCGCGATTACTTCATGTCGTGCTGTTGCTGGATCAGGCAATTGCTAACAGTTAAGTTTTCCTTCAGTCGCGTGGTCTCGGGATCAAATGGCGGTTAAGGGTTAGCAGCTCAGACTACGTGACTAACCGTTTGAGGTTTATGGCATTACCCAGTCAGGATGTCGCCAGAGCATGAATAATGTTTCAGTTTTCAGTATGCATCAAGAAAACCAATGAGCAGATGACATCTGTCATAATGTAAGTGGGTTTTCGCATGGTCTTAAAAAAGAGTATAAGCATTTAGTGACATGGCGATAACTGAAAAGGTTAATGATAACGGCTTGTCTCCAGGTCTGGGAAAGAATGATGAGTTAAGGTTAACTCTTCGCGACTTCAGTTTCACTTGTGTCGCCTGATCACCAGATAGTGACTTGGGACAGCCAGAGTAAGAAAGTGCATTGTCGCCAAGTCTCAAGATCAAACCATGGTTAAGAACAAAGGCCCGCGATAATGAGACTAAATGCAGTCGCGCAGTCGCTGGATTGCAAGATCTGGAAAATGGCAGCAAGTGGTTGATATGATAGAATGATTCACTCATCAACCAATCATAGACTCTTATTTTGATAACGGTGCAAAAGGGTAGCTGAGATGTGAGACAAGTAAAAAATCACGAGATGACATGTCAGCTTTCTTAAACGTTATATGATTGCGCCAAGGATTCATATTTGAAAATTTGATTTCCTGTCAACTTCGTGAAACTACGGCTAGGTTTTTCAAAGTTCACGGCATGGAAAATTAATGACAGAACTGATGTTTCTGAATTATGAGATGTGTACTCTGAATCATAGCTATAAACCGATGATAGTGCATTCATTTATCTTTACCAAGTTTTCATATTTCAGAGCCAGGTTGCTAGGTTTTTAGTGAAGGTGATATTCTGTTCAGTTGCAGTATATCCAAGGTTAATTAGAGAGTTCTAAGTTACAGAAAAGTTGTGCACAGAATGATTTTCTACTCTATCTGCTAGATTTGTTTCAATATCGGTGAGAAGGAAAGAAATACAAGAAATTGCAGACATGAGTGGAGCAGCTAGTGTCGCTTCTACAAGTGGTGGGAGTGGTGAAGAGCATAAAGGGAAGGCAAGCTTCTCTGATGAGTTCCCGTGTCTTCTCCCAAGTTCAACGCAAAACAGGAAGGTTGATGCAGGTGTTTTCAAAGATGATTTCAAGGACATCTGAGATGCTACAACCTTGGGCACAACAGAGTACTCTCTCTTTACCTATTTTTATAAGAATTGTGATAAGCCCATCCCTATTTGAAACCCTTGGATGTGTGGTCTTGGTAGGTTGTTAGTTCCTGATGTATTCTTAGATGTAGACCTATTCCTTAACCTTGCAAATCATTATGATGCCCTGACCAAGACCATCAAAAGAGATGATGGCACTGCCTTATTGATACTAAAAAGAAACTCTTTTATGCAAGCCTTTGGCCTATTCAGTACTATGTCTACCAAAATTGACATAAAGAAACAAGAAAAGAGGTATAGTGCCGAACCTGGTGTTGCAAAGAGCTTTTTGTAGAAGCATATGCCAAAAGAATTGAGGGATCATTTAGGTCCTAAGGCTGAACCATATCCGTATTATTACAAGGACCTACATTTTTATATCAAGTACAATGCTTATGCCCTTTGCAGAGTGTTAG
>MU227760.1:2423088-2458260 GCA_018584345.1 Thuja plicata
GAAGAAATCCTCAAAGGCAAACTCCTCAAGAGTACCCAAGCTAGGGAAAAGAAAAGAAACATCATGTAAAGCACATTTGGACAAGAATGAAAGGCCAGCATAGGATAAGTCACAAAAGCATAATGCAGGAGTAGGGAAGGATGTAGTCCAAAGGAGTAGATATGTCAAGAGGCTTCATAGCACCATGTTTTACTCTTTCTTTTTTAGATCAAGACCAAAGGGGAAAAGGATAGCGATAGGCAAAAATAAATGGAGGAAGATAGGCATGAAGGCTAAAAATGAAAGGAATGAAAGAAAGTGTTACGCCTTGCATCCCCGTCCCTACATTTTCTGTGCAAAATGTTGGGTCCCCCTTTTTGCTTTTGTTTGCTTTCTTCTTGTGGCTTTGCCTTATCTTTCTGTCCCGTTTGTTTTATTTCTCTGGGGTTTTCTTCTCCAGCGTGCTATTTTGTTTGTTCGGTTTTTGCCTCCAGGACTCCGGTCCCAGAGGTCGTCCTTTGGTGGGAGCCAAATTTTGGACTTTGGGATTCTTCACCACGATGTTCTTAAGATTATCATCGTGAGGAATCCCCGGGCCCAGAGTCTGAAAGTTTTTCCTAACCTGAGATCGTCGGAAGGAGGAGGATTACCTTTTATCGCGGGTATAAATAGGACTTATCTGTCACTTTCACATTTACCATGATTAAAACCTGCAAGCACTTAGAGCGAATTAGAAGAGCAATTTCAAAGCGATTAACAGAGCATTTGCAGAAAGTTTATGATAATCAACGCTTAACATCTCCTGTCATTCTCAGGCAATTGCAAGTGCTTCGTGGTGGTGACTCTAATAGTCTGGCAACTCGAGCTATCGTGGAGCTCACGCGGTAAATCCTCCCTTTCCTCTGCCTTCTACGTTCTAAGGTTGGTGTTTTCTCTTTTTCATTTCTCTATTTTTGCTTCCGCTCTCTAGTTTTCTTTGGTTTTGTTTGGTTTTTGTTTGCCCTATTTTGTCTTGTTTCTCTGTCTTGTCTAGTTTGTTGTCTTCTGGTTCCGCTGCCCGTTGGTGGGTCGGCTCTGCCAGAAGGTTGTCCGCCCTCTATGCAGAGGTGGTCTGTCTGTACACTTTTTAAATAACTGTATATATGTTTTTTCCTTGTCCTATTTTCCCGCGGGCGTCGTCTCGCATTGTATATTCATGTATATATGTATATAGTTGTAATATAATCTCTATATATCTCCTCATTTCCTTGTATATATCCCTCAATTCCATGTATATCCTTTTGGGTGGCTTGACAAGCTGGTCGAGTCACCTTTGTTTCTAGTTTTCCGCCTCTGAACTCGCTTCGAGGCAGAATACCACCTGTTTGAAACTCAGCTCTTGGCCGGTTTCAAATAGGCAGTTTTCTCTCTCCTCCATAAAATCTGTCAGAGCCTCATTTATTTTTTATGCGCACAATTAATCCTAGCCAAGTGGCTTCCACTTTTCACGCGTTCGGACAGTTGGCTCCGTCATGATCGCTATCACTTCTATTTAATACCAACGCATGTGGCGCCCATGTGGGCTTGATGACTTGGCTTTTTACACATCCTCACCAACGGTCATTTCTCCGAGTTCAGGTCTCCTACCATCTTCCTTCCTGTGTCTTTTCCAAGTGTGATAAAATTACCTGGATGTTTAATAATATCTTAAGTTTACGATATGTTTTTCTTTTTGGTTATCTTTTCACAAAACTAACTTTTCAGGAAAGAAAACATCACGGTGGTAGGTTCTCCGGACCCCAGAATAATTATTCTGATGAATGTATTCTAACGGTCGCCTTGCCTTGCAGGTTCCCGGAGTTCATACTCCAAACATATATGAAGCATCTGCATCATCTCCTCCCGGAAGTCCGGAACTACCAACCGCAACAAAAACCAAGGCAGCAACAAAGTCAAAGATGGAGAAAGCCCTGGAAAAGATTCCCCTCACCATGAAATTTATACAGGATAATGTCATCGTGGGCTCAAAGATTGAGTCCAAGGTAAAGCTGATAACCGACACTAATGCCAGAACATGGTCGGAGATGCAGGCCTTGGTGAAGATAATGCACATCCAGCAACAGGATGGACATCCATTAGCAATTAATTTTGGGAACTCCAGAATCCTCCGGGCAGCTTACTTTCCATGCTCCGTGCAATCTCCGGAGCTTATCCTGACACTTGTGAATAACTACAACTCTTCTGTCTGGGCCATTATGCTCGCAGCTGTAGAACCTATGGGATACCCCACTCCTATGGTGTCCCTTGATCCCGTCACGTTCCAAACAAGCTTGGGGATCCCACAGTTTGACAAAGCCTCAGTAGTCACAAGGACTGATGCCTTGATCCAGTTCACACAACTGGAGGATGTTACCCTGGTATACATGAATACCCATTGGCTCAAGGTCCCAAAGAGGGACCCAAAGAGAATGAAGATAGAAATTCCCTGCTCTGAATTCAAAGAGAGCATTCAGATGGGGATGATAGCATTGGCCCGGGTCTTCGGGAAACCCTCCTCTCAAGATTTTTCCAAATGGATGTACTATTTCCTCCTTGGCATCGGCACCAAGGGAGGATACTTCGATTGGGCAACAATAATTTCTAACCACATTGACTCACAGTTTCAGCAATTGAACCAGAAGAAGAAGTTCTATATGTCTTCCTACATTTTTTGGGCCCTAACATAGTAGAGGCCCTATTCTCATAGCCTACTCACTGATGGCATACTTAGGATTGGCCCAGGACAAAAAGCACCGTTGGACCATTTCCCACAGGTTCAATGGGAGGCCAGCTTCCCCAGTTTCTACCGGGTAAACGGTGCATTCATTTACTACCATTTGCTTACACCCACCCCGGATGCTGAATACCACCTATCCACTGAGGCGATGAAGTTGGTCCATAGTTATGGACATTACTATATTCAGTTCCAGCTGCATACATACATTAGGGTCTCCAGCTTCTCTGGGAAACCCTACTTGTTGCCCAGGCATTCCAGGGACAAGATCGTCCTGTTGGAATACTATCGGCAAATAATGGAGGTGCACACCTTCTTTGAAATCAAGAAGGTCCCCAACATCCCATTCCCAATCACCTATGGGAACTACACCTGCAGTCTGGCCACCGCAAAGGAGGCAGACAATGAATTAAAAAGCTACAACCTGTAGGAATTTTATCTAGCGCAGAAAAATTTTGATCCACACGGCAGAATTGCAGCGGCAATACCCCAGGCTTCAGAGCCCCATCGCATACATATGGAGGACTTCTAGTCAGACTGCCAGGATGATGTGGATGTGCGGAGACGGCACTATATCCGAATGATGGCCGACATGATGCATAAATTGAAGCTCCAGAAATTCCTGGCAGACTTCTCAGACGCCGTGCCCACCATCGATCCCTAGTACAAGGAAAAGGGGATCAATAAAAAGGCCCTTCCACCAGTGAACTGGGGTGCCTAGGAAGGGCCCACAATCGAAGACTTCACTTGAGAGGTGGTCGACAGAAGCCACGCCTATTTCAAGAAGGTGTGCCCCGGGAGTACCCGCCGAGCAACCCAGCCGGCGCCAAAGTTAACTCCACCACCAGTACCAAGATTGACCGCGGGGGCCGGGATTTCTTCACAGGGTGCAGACAAAGGAAAGAGAATAGCTACAACCCCTTCTGCACAAGAAGTCCCCATCACCAATAAAATAAAGCAGTCGGTGGAGGCCTCCCAACAAATGAGGGAGAAATTGATAATGAAGTTGCCTACCCCACCACTTATGAGTGGGCCACTTCGTCCTCCTTCCTCCCCGTCATTGGTAGCCTTAATGGTCAAGGTGACAGGGGTGGATCCGCTAGAAGTAGCAGCAATAAGAGATGCGGGACCTCCTCTGGTTACCCGGAGGAAGAGGAAGCACATCAAAGAGCCCAAGGCAGACCCAGGGTTGGAGACGTCCCACCCCCAACAAGTTGAAATCCTTTCTTCCAGTTCCCCAGAATCGGAAAAGGAAATAGAGCCTGCAAAAGCCCTAGCTAGTCCCCCTCTGGAAGAAGAATTTGATGTATTTGTGGTCGATGAGTTTGGAAATTTACAGGGGGACGATACGCAAGCGGAGCCAAAATTCATGGGGGTAGAACAGGAGGCTGCAGAACAAGATATGGAGCAAGGACAAGAACAAGAGCAGCAGGCAGAAGAAAAGGAGCCAGAACTGAAAATTATTTCTGGGGCTCAAGCAAAGCAAGGTCCAGGAGTGGACCAACAAAAACCAAGTGAACAAATGGCATTTTCTAGGGGAACCAGACCTTTGGGAATAAGCGTAACCCCAGCCGCCATGTTCCAAGGGCCACTCCTGGGGGTGACCTTCAGGCAAGTGATCACAGCGGCCCAAACTCTAAATATTGGCCCGATACCTCCCCTCCTACCAAAAGAGGTACCAACTAAGGAGGAAACCCCGACAGAAGAAGAACAACAAGAGGAGTAGCTAGAAGGAGAAATCCCTGAGGAAGCCTACCAAAGTCCAGGCCTAGCAATTGACATACAGGACTACGCTGAGGAGATGGAGATTGAAGAGAATGTTTCTACAGAAGAAGTTGAGGTAGGGAGAGGAATGGATGAGGTCCACGTTGTTGAGGAGCAATAGCCACAGGATACTGGGAAAGAATTAGGAGAACAAACTCTGGCAGGAAGGCCACCTCTCCCACCTCAGTGGCTAGTAGAAAGTAGGAAGAGAAAAGCTCAGTCCGCTCCGGTGATTCCTCTCTCCCTGGCCAAAATGATGGCCCAAGTCCAGGCCCTGCCAAAGGCAAAGAAAGCCCAAACAGTTCACACTCTTTGAACTCGGTCAGGTGGAGAAATAGTTGCCGTCGTGGCAACACCTCCCACAGATGCCGACAAAGTAACTGCGGACCCCTCACATTACAATGTTGCAGAGGTATCCCTAGGCAAGAGGGGAAAGAAAGGTGAGGTAGACTTGCTAAAGGAGGCAGCAAGGGCAGTGGAAGCCCGATATGAGAAAGAGGCCCAGAGGCTCAAGGCTGAGAAGGAAAAGAATGAAAATCTTATGGGATTGCTTACTGAGCAGGCCCGACCCATTAATGCTGCTCCTCCAGAGACCTCCACATCAGAAGAATTACCGTAGAGTGACATAGACTCCCTGCAAGTAATGAAAAAGAAGGCCCAAGCAGTGGACGAGTGGGTCACCCTGCAGATAGGAAACACCCAGTGTTTCCTAGTGTCCACCCTCCCAGATCTATACACGGCCTGGCAAGTCATTCCTCAGGTGGAAGTGCTTATTGAGCAGTGGGAGAGTGACACCAAAAATTACCAAGCATGGAAGGTGGATCTCAAAGAGCTCCTTACCTTGGGAGAAGATATAATTTTTAAATCTAGAATTTTGGGTGAGGAATCATTTGATTTTGTAAGAACCCAGCACTCCAGACTTGACCTCACATTGGAGGTAACCAAGCAACTGGTAGGGTCCTTACAAGAAAAGGTAAATACTGTAAAATATTCTTCTAATTTATACATGTCTTTTGTAATAAAGGCTTCCGGTGCTGATCCCCTTAGTACAGATATGTATAACCCCTGAAGATTCAGTTTTGGGGAGTTTTGATGAAATAATGAAATCCTGGTATCAATCCCCGAAGGGGATAGATGGGGCCTAGATGGAAAAACTAACCAGCATGATACTTAAGGGTCATGACGCTGCAAGGATGGCAGATGAATTTAAAGAAAATATTCCAGACTTGGGGGAACAAGTTGAAGTGGCCAAGCACAGAAGGGCTAGCCTTAAAGATATAGATTAAGATGGCATTTTTCACCTACTCTAGGTCTTCAACGACAATAAGCAACCTTGAGCTTTCTCTGGAGGCCGGGAAAAACTCACATTGAGTATTCTTTATTCTTTTTGGGGGACGTAAGTTCCCGGATCCTGGAGTCCCGGGTCCAAGATTTTGTATTCTTTTAAAGCGATCCGTGTCCCGGCCCCCGAGGCCGACCGATCATTTTCAGAAATGGTTAATAAAGACTGTCAGAAGGTAGTTGGCCACATCAAGGGGAATCGGCTTGGTAGTTGGTTTTCTGATAGGGTGGTCTTCTCGAGGTTCCGCCGATACGTACACTGGCACATTAGAGATAGGGTGCCGCATTTCCCATTTATGAGGCATGTAGCCTCGGTCCCTGGGGGACCTACTTTCTTCTTTCTCCTCTTCAGCACTCTTCTCGAGGCTGATTCTTTCACTGTATATTCTTGTCTTATCCTTCTAACATGATAGACCCATTCCGTCTCCAGGTCTTTTCTAGGGTGGCGCAGGTAGTACCAGCCCCTGGATATTGTATTTTATTAAAATTTGATGTAAATAGGGTTAGGGTTAGAAGAGAGTGGTATAAATAGGCAGACCGACCCATTTCCAAGGGTTGGAAAAATTGATGATTTTGTTGTCCACAGCAATAGAAAAGTAATTTTTCTTTTCAAGTTGCTCCATTATTCTTAATAGTTAGATGCTCCCCTGGAGCCACCATTGTATCATGCAACAGTGCTTGCTGGAAGGAATATTAATGAAGAAGGAAGAATTCTTGGCAATGTCGTTGTTGGCATTCTTGCTTCTGAGTTAATGGTATTTCATATTTTAATGTTCTTTAAGTCTTCTACTCTGATATGTTAAAGTAGATTAACGACCTCTTTATTCTCGCTACTAATAAAATACTAGCTCATGGTTATGTGTTTCTTCAGTATTTAGTGTAGTTTATCAGAGTATTATCAATGTTCCAAACATTTCAGCATGACTGTAGTTAGATGAAATACTTCTAACCCTGTAAGATCTTTTTCGCTTTATTTGCTAAGTGTAGAATGCTTGGGGAAACCTTACTTTGATTGAATCTCCAGAGAAAATGAGTTGAAGAAACCAGCTATCCCCCTCGAAAATAGTCACTTCTCCCAACTGAGCCCCGCACCATCATGACCCAACACCCATGTGCTTGAAGGCCCAGAGAATATAATTCCCTCAGACAACCTTTGCAGGAAGAGTTGGCCGGTATCCCCGGAACCCGGTGACAACTTATGACTGTTGGCGGACCCAGTCAGCAAAACCCCGTCAATAGAAATTGGCGCTAGAAGGAGGGCATGAACTCATCCCCTTCCCAAGATTCTGATTTTACACCTCCTAAGGATTCCCTGAGTTATAGTTTTAAGAGGCAAGCCTTCATAAAAATTGGATCTTTCTCCCCAGCAAAATTTGAAAGAGTGCTTAGGTCTGCCCCGAATCCTGGAAGGTTTGTCGAACTTGAGCCCCCTGCTCGAAAGAAACGGACCTCAAAAATCATACCAGCCACTATTGTTTGGGGATCTACCATACCTCTGAATACCCAAACTCCTTAAACAATTTCAGGAATCAGTGCCCAAACTACCCAACATATAGTTCCTCCAATGGCTACGTACTTCAGAAACATCAGGTCCCCAATGGGAACTTTTTCGGGCGCAATCAACGACTTACCCTCCCACCCAGAGAAGATCTGCCTATGATATAAGCACTTAGGCTCACGAACTATGGAAGAACACTTACAGGCATACAAAGATGCCATGAACCGACACCGGATCCAACATGAGGATGTTGTGACCTGGATGTTTCCCTTGTCTTTAGGGCAAGGTGAGTTGAATTGGTACCTTAACCTTCCTGTCAATTCCATAAATGGTTGGCAGGACATGGAGGACACCTTTCTGGCTGCCTTTCGTGTGCATGTGGATCCAGCTTGGTCCCATAGCCAATTCATCTCCATCAAGAAGGAACCTAATGAACCTCTTGCAAAATTCAACCATAGGTTCCAGCGCACTCTGAAACGGTGCACGGGCCCCTTCATTCCATCCCCAGAGGTAACCATACAGACCTACCTCAATGTGATGGACCCTTTCGTCGCCACTCTCCTTTGGAGAACAACCGCTGTGGGTGACTAGGATACCTTGGAAAAGTCTACAACCTAGCCCTAGAACTGTCCCGTGGTCTCAACAAATCCCCAGGCGGGATTGGGTAGAGCACGCCTTTCAACATGATCCCCGGCAGAACTGCATATGCCAGGGGATACAACTCCAATCTGGCAATAGGTGCCCCAGTAATGGCGATGAATCCTCTGCCACCCCTAGTAGACCAACAGGCATGATACGTTTACCCAACGCAGTCCTAGACAGTGCCAGGTCTAGAAGTCTTCCCTTGGAACCAACCGTAGCAGACACAATAGACTCAGACACAATCGCCTGGAGTTCCCTTCTTCCAGTCATCCGTAGCTGGAGGATTGCCACCCTCAACTATGGCTAATACTGTTGCCTTCCCGGGAAGCCCACAACCATTACAGCCATCGCATTGTGACACAAACGCTCAATTGACCACCAAGGTCGAATCCCTCCGACGAATGTTGTCCACTCTGACTATGGACATGGGCCAACTCAAGGCGGGGTCCTATGCACCTCAGAATTCAAATTTCCAGAGGGGAAATATTTTCTCCGGCCAACGAAACAACAATGCCAGAGGAAGAAACTTCAACAATGGGTCTAGGCCCAATCAACAGCAATGGAATAATAACGCGAATACCATAGGCCTACCTCTGAACCAAAACACCAACCAAAATGGTGCTAGACCATCACATTTTACACCGGTCACAGACTTCCAGCCCATGACCAACTGGTGTAGACTACACTATACAGGTTCGCACAATGAGGTGAATTGTGCCACTCTGGAGAAGGTCATCATGATCTCCCAGCTGGACAGGAAGTAGTCGCATGATACCACCCCTCTAGAACCCCCTGTCCAAGAGCCAACTCATAGTGCCTTCACTTGTGATACCATCTTCTTCAGAACTTCTGAGGAGGATGAAGAAGAATCCAAAATACATGGATTCTTTGATGAACCTATCCCGCCCTTTGAGGCCAACACCTTTACTAACCCGCGGACTCCATATAATACTCAGAGTCAGGTTGGTAAAGGACCAGCTTACATACCTACACCCCCTGCCAAAGAAACTCCTCCCCAGAATAATACGACTGACCGACCCCTTCCCCCTAAAGGTCCTAGTTCTAACCAAGCAAAAGATCTCGTCGAGGAGAATTCCCAATTCCCAGGGGGAAGATTCGATATTATGAAGGCGTTAGAGCAGACCACTACCTCCATGACCTTGATGGAGGTTTTGCTAAAATGTCCCGAGCAGAAGAAGTATCTTCTGAAGCTCTTAGGGAACCCGAAAGCCGTCAACCGCCCACCCAAGACTGTCTCGTTCAAAGATGCTAATGCGGTTGTCTTCCATGAAAACAATGAGGATCCTCCCTTCCTATTAGGCCTGAATATGCATGGTAAAAACATACACAATTTCCTAGTAGATTCCGGAGCTTTAGGTAACATCATGCCCTTATCTATTTGTCAGAAGCTCAGATTCCACCCAACCCCATCTAATGGTGCAGTAATCCAGCTGGATAAGACTAATGTAAAAATGGCGGGGGAATTGAAGAACATCCGGATACATCTTATCCAGGACCCCAGGATAGCCAGTACCATTGACATCCAAGTGGTGGACATCCCAGAGACTTACGGGATGTTACTAAGTCAGAATTGGTCTAAGTCCTTGAATAGATACTTTTTGACTGACTTCACCCACTTATGGCTTCCACGGGAAGGAGAATCCAATAAGATCTAGGTTGAAAGCGAACCCCGGATGAAACAGGCCCTTACCAAAGCTGGGAGGGTCAACAAGGTCTTTTTCTCTGAGACTTCTCTGGGGGTGTACCAGCCTTTTGAGATCTTAACCTTCGATTTCATCCCCGGAGAGGACCCCATCGTGCTACAGAGAGCCCAAGACTTGGATGAAAAGATGAGAGTCAAAATTGGCTCTCAAGGTGCCACAACAACCCTTGCCACACTCTTATCTGACACTTGGTGCCGAGTGCACTACCAAAAACATTCAGAACATGAGTGTGAACCATGTCTCTCAATCGCTCACCGGCACCTCAATATCCTCCGGAATAAACAACATGCAATTGATTCCCCAGGACCCAATACTCTTATGGGATGTACTCCTTTAGTGCCATCTCCCCAAAAATCCCAAGTCCAAACACCTCCGGAGGTAAGTTCTATACTCACGTTGGCAGTTCTGGGGGGAATCCCTAAGTCCCCCAGTGATAATCCAAAGAAGCCTACTCAGCCCCAGCCCCAGATCATTAATAATGACTTATGGACCCTTAAGTTTGATGGGTCCCAATCCAAACAAGGCTGTGGGGCCAGGGTAGAATTAATCAACCCGCGAGGGAAATCCTTCCTCACGTCCTATAGGCTCCAGTTTAATTGTACAAACAATGTCACAGAGTATGAGGCTTTGGTCCTTAGACTCTTATTTGCGTTAAGGAAAGGTATCACCTGCCTTCGGGCTCTGGCTGATTCAGAGTTGATTGTTAAACAAGTCCAGATTCAATACACATGTCATGACAAAAGGCTGGCTGCATACCGCAACCGGGTTTGGAGCCTTATCAAATATTTCGATGCCTTTGGCATTGACCTCATTCCTCGGTGACAAAAATATGTCCTGGATGCCCTCTTCATTTCTGCCAGCACACTGGAGCCGATGGCCGGCTCACGACTCTAGAGATTTTAAGTTGAGATGGTCCCCACCCCCTCCATCCCAGATAATGTCACCCACTTTCAGGTTTTTGAAGATGATCAACATATCCTGGCCTTCATGGTAAATATAGGTGTCTTTGAAGATCAGATAGTGGAGGAATGAGACTATGACGATACCGGGCAGGGTGATGAAGATGATGGGATCATGGACTTTCCCACTAACACCATCCTAAAGGGGATGGTTGCATTAGAACGAATCTTCGACTCGGACCCTCGGGCCTGTGAGAAGGTTTCATCCTCCCCTGAGGAAGGGAAGTTTGAGAAGATTAACATCGGCCAGCCCGGTGAAGAGAAGATCATCCACATCGATACCTCCTGCTCCCCCGAGGAAAAGGAGAAGATTCTCACGGTTCTCCGAGAGTACATCGACGTAATTGCCTGGGGTTATGAAGACTTAAAGACATATGATACATCCATCATGACCCATACCATTCCCCTAAAACTTGATGCCAAGCCCTTTCGGCAAAAATAAAGACCAGTCAACCCCCTGATAGAGCCTCTAATTCACCAAGAGGTAGAAAAATTGATGTCAGCTCAGATAATCTTCCCAATCCGGCACACTATGTGAGTTGCCAACCTGGTCCCCGTAAGGAAAAAGAACGGTGAGATCTGCCTTTGCGTGGATTTCTGAAATTTAAACAAGGCATCTATGAAAGATAATCACCCCCTCCCTTTGTTGGATGAGGTGTTGCAGATAGTGAATGGGTCCCAGATGATGTCCTTCTTAGATGGATATTCAGGATACAACCAGGTCATGGTCAAGTATGAAGACAAAAAGAAAACAACGTTTACCACTAAGTGGGGAACGTTTGCATATAGAAGAATGCCCTTCAGTCTGATCAACGCAGGGGCTACATTTCAGAAGGCCATGGACATCACGTTCGAGGGCCTTGTGAATCGGTGCATAATCATCTACATGGATGATTTGACCATCTTTTCCTAGGACAGGCATGATCATCCTGCCCACCTCGCTCAGATCTGCGAGAGATGTCGTCGGTATGGAATATCCCTCAACCCCAAGAAGTGCATATTCAGGGTCACCGAGGGGAAGTTGCTCGGGCATATTGTCTCTGAGAAGGGTATATCCATAGACCCTGATAGATTCAAAGCGTTGCTAAATTTACAAATGCCTGGCAGCAAGAAAGAGATGCAATCTTTCTTCGGCAAAATCAACTTCATGCGATAATTCATCATGGGATTTGCAGAAATAGTTAAACCACTCAATGAGATGATGAAGAAGGATACCAAGATTGAGTGGAGTTCTGAAGCAAAGCGGGCATTCGCCTAGATCAAACAAATAATAACGGAGGCACCTGTTTTGACTAGTCTGAACTATTCCCTTCCGTTTTATATTTATTCATTTGCTTCGCTGCATTCTGCTGCGGTAGTGTTGACCCAAAAGGTTGAAGGGGAGGAACGACCAATAGCTTTCATGAGTTCCCCCTTCAAGAACACCGAAGTCTGGTATTCACCACTAGAAAAATAGGCCTTCACTCTGGTTCGTGCCGTAAAGAAATTATAGTATTATATTCTCTAGAGCAAAGTACATGCTATCATCCCAGACCAGGCTGTCAAGTCTCTGCTGATGCAGAGTGAATTTGGCAAGAGACGGGGGAAATGGATGGCCATCCTCCAGGAATATGACTTAGAAATGTAGCCCATGAAGATAGTCTGGGGCCAGGGACTAAGCCGAGCAATGGCAGAAGAGACTCCCCGTATAGAATGTCAGACTTACACGGTGGATTCCATTACCCAAGATCTGTGGTATACTGATTTGGTATACTTGTTGCTAAATAATAAATGACCTGAGGGGTTACCTCCCCACAAATGCCGTGCCCTGTGGATGAAAAGTGCCCACTTCATGATAAAAAATTCTGCACTTTACCGCAGAAACTACGAGGGAGTGTACCTCCGGTGCATCGATAGAAACTAGGCTGTAAGAGTAATTGATGAATTCCATGGACAGTTTGGAACTGGGCATGGCTCAGCCGATGCTACTGCCCATCAGATCCTTCAGGCTGGATACTATTGGCCCTGTATCTTCAAAGATATTTACACTCATGTTAGGAAATGCCATACTTTCCAAACCACAACGCATCGTGAGCGTAACCCAGCCATGCCTCTACAACCAGTCTATGAGGCCAGTCCATTTTCCCAATGGGCATTTGACTTCATTGGAGAAATCAACCCCAACTCATCTACCAACCACCGATACATCCTTACTGCTACTGATTACTGCACTCGACGGTCTGAAGCTATACCTTGCAAAAACAACACGGCGGACGTAGTTATCAAGTTCTTGGAAGAAAATATCGTCACAAGGTTTGGAATGCCCTTTACTTTAGTATGTGACAATGGTCTGGCATTTTCTTTGGCACGGCTACTTGAATGGACCTACAATCGGAAGATCACACTGAAGTTCTCTAGCAACTATTATCCCCAGGGAAATGGCATTGTTGAATCAACATGAAACAAAAATCTACTTGAAGTGATCAAACATCTGTTAGAACAGAATCCTCGGGATTGGCACCAAAAGTTGAAATTTGCCCTCTGAGCAGATCGCATTCGTATTAAGGCCCCCTGGGAACATCCCCATTCCATCTGGTTTATGGTCAGAACCCTGTATTTCCAATCAACTTACAGATCCTAGTTTTACAGTTCATGTAGGAATTTAGCAACAGGGACAACATCATGGAGGTTTGGCTCTTAAATCTGATGCGAATGGAAGAACAGCGAGATGCAGCCCTTGAACATTTCGCGCGTCATCAAGCAGTGGTAAAAAGATGGTTTGACAGGAGAGCCCAATATAAGGCTTTTCAGATCTCAGATCTGGTCCTATTGTGGGACAAGGCCCGGGAGAAGAAAGGAAAACATACCAAGTTCCAACGGCTCTGGCTCGGACCATACCTCATCTTGAAAATCTGCAGGGCAAATACTTATCACCTTAACACTCTGACTGGAAAACCTGTCGCATTGCCCGTTAATGGACAGTTTCTCAAACACTACTTCGAGTAGGGTAAGTTTGTCCAAAGTTGTATTATATGTAAATCCTTTCGCTTGTAAATATCCCTTCCGGGTGTCTCGTTGCGAGGTGCCCTACCTTGTAAATATCCTTGTCGGCTGTCCTCCAGGACAATCCCTTTTTGTTGTTTTTGTTTTCATTTTCGGTTTCCTTTCGGTCCCGGTCTTTTGTTCCGTCTTGCAGGAATTGGAATGCTTCGCATAACTTTGGCCTCCGGTACAATGTCTATGACATGGTGAACTTTAGAATCTATCTTTAGCACGGTGGAGTCAGCCCGGTCTTCGGGGTTGTTTTACGGGTTATGGCACATTTTGAGCAATCTCCATTGGGTGTTGTCTCCGGGAGTTTGGCAATCAGTGAACACAAATAATATAAGAAATAATTAATTGGACACACTAAGGGTAGATCGGCTGTACTGATTGGTTTACCCAGGTTTGAAACTTTAAAGAATTCTTCCCAGGTCCAGAGCTTTATCCTCTCTTCAAACATGCAAATATAGGTGGAAAGGTGAAAGAAGTACCGCGATTAAAATTAGCTAAGCTTAAGCTTAATGGTGAAAGAAGTACCGCCTTACCCATCTGAAAATAAATAAAATAACAAGAAGAAAAGTGGGGTAAAACTCCGGTCTCCAGGGGAAGCGAGCGAATGGATGACTGGTTCGATGTGATTAGTACCTCTTCTCTATTCCTCCCAGAGGTCATCAACTTGATTTCCTTCCAAAGCACACATGACACCACTGATGAAGGGCTACAGACTAATTCCCATGTGATTGGATTCTCTCAGATATGTTGCTCTTCGCCTGTTAGACGCCACAGGAGTGGCTTGTTCTAGTTTTGCTAACCAGAAATTTTATAGTTCTCAAATGCGCGAAGGCATTTGTCCCAAATAGTCACCATTTGTTATGCCCTGCATCCCCATCCCTATATTTTGTGTGCAAAATGTTGGGTCCCCCTTTTTGCTTTTATTTTCTTTCTACTTGCGGCTTTGCCTTATCTTTCTGTCCCTTTTATTTTCTTTCTCTGGGGTTTTCTTCCCCGACGTGCTATTTTGTTTGTTCGGTTTTTGCCTCCCGGACTCCGGTCCCAGAGGTCATCCTTTGGTGAGAGCCAGATTCTAAACTCTGAGATTCTTCACCATGATATTCTTGAGATTATCATCGCAAGGAATCCCCGGGCCCGGAGTCCAGAAGTTTTGCCTAACCTGAGATCGCCGGAAGGAGGAGGATTACCTTTTACCGCGGGTATAAATAGGAATTATCTGTCACTTTCACATTTACCATGATTAAAACCTTCAAGCACTTAGAGTGAATTAGAAGAGTGATTTCAAAGTGATTAATAGAGCATTTGCAGAAAGTTTATGATAATCAATGCTTAACATCTCCTGTCATTCTCAGGCAACTGCAAGTGCTTCGTGGTGGTGACTCTGACAGTTTGGCAACTTGAGCTATCGCGGAGCTCACGTGGTAAATCCTCCCTTTCCTCCACCCTTTGCGTTCTCAGGTTGGTGTTTCCGCTTTTCTATTTCTCTATTTTTGCTTCCGCTCTCTGGTTTTCTTTGGTTTTGTTTGGTTTTTGTTTGCCCTATTTTTTCTTGTTTCTCTGTCTTGTCTGGTTTGTTGTCTTCTGGCTCCACCACTCGTTGGTGGGTTGGCTCTGCTAGAGGGTTGTCCACCCTCTGTGCAGAGGTGGTCTGTCTGTACAGTTTGTAAATAACTATATATATGTTTCTGCCTTGTCTGGTTTTCCCGCAGGCATCGTCTCGCATTGTATATTCATGTATATATGTATATAGTTGTAATATAATCTCTGTATATCTCCTCATTTCCTTGTATATATCCCTCAGCTCCATGTATATCCTTCCAGGTGGCTTGACGAGCTGGTCGAGTCACCTCTGTTTCTAGTTTTCCACCTCCGAACTCGCTTCGGGGCAGAAAACCACCTGTTTGAAACTCGGCTCTCGGTTGGTTTCAAACAGGCAGTTTTCTCTATCCTTCATGAAGTCTGTCAAAGCCTCATTTATTTCCCATGCACATAATTAATCCTAGCCAAGTGGCTTCCACTTTTCACGCATTCGGACAGTTGGCTCCACCGTCATCGCTATCACTTCTATTTAATACCAACACACGTGGCGCCCACGTGGGCTCGATGACTTGGCTTTTTACACGTCCTCACCAACGGTCATTTCTCTTGGTTTTGGGTCTCCTACCATCTTCCGTCCTGTGTCTTTGCCAAGTGTGATAAAATTACCCGGATGTTTGATAATATCTTAAGTTTACGATATGTTTTTCTTTTTGGTTATCTTTTCATGAAACTAACTTTTCAGGAAAGCAAACATCACAGTGGTAGGTTCTCCGGACCCCAGAATAATTATTCTGATGAATGTATTCTGATGGTCGCCTTGCCTTGCAGGTTCCCAGAGTTCATATTCCAAACATATATGAAGCATCTGCATCATCTCCTCCCGAAAGTCTGGAACTACCAACCGCAAAAGAAACCAGGGCAAAAACAAAGTCAAAGATGGAGAAAGCCCTGGAAAAGATGCCCCTCACCATGAAATTTATATAGGATAATGTCATTGTGGGATCAAAAATTGAGTCCAAGGTAAAGCTGATAATCGACACTAATGTCAGAACATGGTCGGAGATGCAGGCCTTGGTGAAGATAATGCACATCCAGCGATAGGCTGAGATCCATTAGCAATTAATTTTGGGAACTCTGGAATCCTCCAGGCAGCTTTCTTCCCATGCTCCGTGCAATCTCCGGAGCTTATCCTAACACTGAAAAATAACTACAACTCTTTTGTCTGGGCCATTATGCTCGCGGCCGTAGAACCTACGGGATACCCCACTCCTATGGTGTCCCTTGATCCCGTCACATTCCAAACAAGCCGAGGGATCTCACAGTTTGACAAAGCCTTAGTGGTCACAAGGACTGATGCCTTGACCCAGTTCACACAACTGGAGGATGCTACCCGAGTATACATGATTACCCATTGGCTCAAGGTCCCAAAGAGAATGAAGATAGAGATTCCCCGCTTTGAATTCAAAGAGAGCATCCAGATGGGGATGATAGCATTGGCCCGGGTCTTCGGGCAACCCTCCGCCCAAGAGTTTTCCAAATGGATGTACTATTTCCTCCTTGGCATCGGCACCAAGGGAGGATACTTTGACTGGCCGACAATAATTTCTAACCACGTCGACTCCCAGTTCCGGCAATTGAACTAGAAGAAGAAGTTCTATATGTCTTCCTACATTTTTTGGGCCCTAGCGCAGCAGAGGCCCATTCTCACAGCCTACTCACTGATGGCGTACTTAGGATCAGCCTGGGACAAAAAGCATCGTGGGACCATTTCCCATAGGTTCAATGGGAGGCCAGCATCCCCAGTTTCTACCGGGTAAATGATGCATTCGTTTACTAACATTTGCTTACACCCACCCGGGATTCCGGATACCGCCTATCTATTGAGGCGATGAAGTTGGTCCATAGTTATGGACATTACTATATTCAGTTCCAATAGCATACATACATTAGGGTCGTCGACTTCTCTGAGAAACCCTACTTGTTGCCCAGGCATTGCAGGGACAAGATCATGTTGTTGGAATACTGCTGAAAAATAATAGAGGTGCACACCTTCTTTGCCCTCAAGAAGGTCCCCCACGTCCCATTCCCAATCACCTGTGGGAACTACACCTGTAGTCTGGCCACCGTAAAGGAGGTAGACAATGAATTAAAAAGCTACAATATGTAGGAATTTTATCTAGCGCGGAAAAATTTTGATCCGCACGGCAGAATTGTAGCAGCAATGCCCCGGGCTTCAGAGCCCCATCGCATACATATGGAGGACTTCTGGGAAGACTGCCAGGATGATGTGGATGTGCAGAGCTGGCACTATATCTGAATGATGACCGGCATGATGCATAAATTGAAGCTCCAGAAATTCCTGGCAGACTTCTCAGACGCCGCCCCCACCTTCGATCCCCAGTACAAGGAAAAGGGGATCGATAAAAAGGCCCTTCCACTAGTGAACTGGGGCACCCGAGAAGGGCCCACGATTGAAGACTTCACTCGAGAGGTGGTCGATAGAAGCCACGCCTATTTCAAGAAGGTGTGCCCCGGGAGTACCCGCTGAGCAGCCCAGCTGGCACCAAAGTTAACTCTACCATCGGTACCAAGATTGACCCCGGGGGCTGGGACTTCTTCATAGGGTGCAGACAAAGGAAAGAGAATAGCTACAACCCCTTCCGCGCGAGAAGTCCCCATCACCGAGAAAATAAAGCAGTCGTTGGTTGCCTCCCAACAAATGAGGGAGCAATTGATAATGAAGTTGGCTACCCCACCACTTATGAGCGGGCCACTTCGTCCTCCTTCCTCCCCGTCATTGGCAGCCTTAATGGTCAAGGCAATGGCAGTGGATCCATTGGAAGCAGCAGCAATAAGAGATGCGGGACCTCCTCTGGTTACCCAGAGGAAGAGGAAGCACATCAAACAGCCCAAGGCAGACCCAGGGTTGGAGACGTCCTGCCCCCAACAAGTTGAAATCCTTTCTTCCAGTTTCCCAGAACTGGAAAAGGAAATAGAGCCTGCAGAAGCCCCAGCAAGTCCCCCTCTGGAAGAATAATTTGATGTATTTACGGTCGATGAGTTCGAGAATTTATAGGGGGATGATACGCAAGCGAAGCTAGAAGTCGCGAGGGCAGAACAGGAGGCTGCAGAACAAGATATGGAGCAAGAACAGGAATAAGAGCAGCAGGCAGAAGAAAAGGAGCCAAAACCAAAAATTATCTCCAAGGCTCAAGCAATGCAAGGTCCGGGAGTGGACCAACAAAAACCAAGTGAACAAATGGCATCCGCTGGGGGAACTGGACCTTCGAGAATAACCGTAACCCCAGCCGCCATGTTCCAAGGGCCACTCCCGGTGGCGACCTTCGGACAGGTGATCACAGCGGCCCAAACTCTAAATCTTGGCCCGATACCTCCCCTCCTGCCAAAAGAGGTACCAACTAAGGAGGAAACCCTGGCAGAAGAAGAAGAAAAACAAGAGGAGCAGCTAGAAGGAGAAATCCCCGAGGAAGCCTACCAAAGTCTAGGCCCAGCAATTGACATACAGGACCAAGCTGAGGAGATGGATATTGAAGAGAATGTTGCTGCGGAAGAACTTGAGGCAGGGAAAGGAATGGATGAGGTCCACGTTGTTGAGGAGCAACAGCCACAGGATACTGGGAAAGAATCAGGAGAACAAACTCTAGCAGGAAGGCCACCTCTCCCACCTCAATGGCTGGTAGAAATCAGGAAGAGAAAAGCTTAGTCTGCTCTGGTGATTCCTCTCTCCCTGGCCGAAATGATGGCCCAAGTCCAGGCCCTGCCAAAGGAAAATAAAGCCCGAACAGTTCACACTCTTTGAACTGGGCCGGGTGGAGAAATAGTTGCCGTTGTGGCAACACCTCCCACAGACACCGACGAAGCAACCACGGACCCCACACATTACAATGTTGTAGAGGTATACCTAGGAAAGAGGGAAAATCAAGGTGAGGTAGACTTGCTAAAGGAGGCAGCAAGGGCAGTGGAAGCCCGATATGAGAAAGAGGCCCAGAGGCTCAAGGCTAAGAAGGAAAAGAATGAAAATCTTATGGGATTTCTTACTGAGCTGGCCTGACCCATTAATGTCGCTCCTCCAGAGACCTCCACATCAGAAGAATTACCACAGAGTGACATAGACTCCCTGCGAGTAATGAAAAAGAAGGCCCAAGCAGTGGACGAGTGGGTCACCCTACAGATAGGAAACACCCGGCGTTTCCTGGTGTCCACCCTCCCAGATCTATAATTGGCCTGACAAGTCATTCATCAGGCAGAAGCGCTTATTGAGTAGTGGGAGAGTGATGCTAAAAATTACCAAGCATGGAAGGTGGAGCTCAAAGAGCTCCTTACCTTGGGAGAAGATATAATTTCTGAATCCAGAATTCTGGGTGAGGAATCATTTAATTTTGTAAGAACCCAGCACTCCAGACTTGACCTCACATTGGAGGTAACCAAGCAACTGGTAGGGTCCTAGCAAGAAAAGGTAAATACTGTAAAATATTCTTCTAATTTATACAAGTCTTTTGTAATAAAGGCTTCTGGGGCTGATCCCCTTAGTACAGATATGTATAACCCCAAAGATTCAATTTTGGGGAGTTTTGATGAAATAATAAAATCCCGGTATCAATCCCCAGAGGGGATAGATGGGGTCCAAATAGAAAAACTGACCAGCATGATACTTAAGGGTCATGACGCTGCGAGGATGGCACATGAATTTAAAGAAACTGTTCCGGACCTGGGGGAACAAGTTGAAGTGGCCAAGCACAGAAGGGCTAGCCTTAAAGATATAGATGAAGATGGCATTTTCTACCTACTCCAGGCCTTCAACGACAATAAGAAACCTTGAGCTTTCTGCGGAGGCCGGGAAAAACTCACATTAAGTATTCTTTATTCTTTTGGGGGGACGTAAGTTCCCGGATCCTGGAGTCCTGGGTCTAAGATTTTTTATTCTTTTAAAGTGATCCATGTCCCGGCCCCCGAGGCTGATCGATCATTTTCAGAAATGGTTAATAAAGACTATCAGAAGGTAGTTGGCCACATCAAGGGGCGTCGGCTTGGCATTTGGTTTTCTGACAGGGTGGTCTTCTCGAGGCACCACCCAGAGGTACACCTGGCACATTGGAGACAGGGTGCCGCATTTCCCATTTATGAGGCATGTAGCCTCAGTCCCCGGGGGACCTACTTTCTTCTTTCTCCTCTCTGGCTCTCTTCTCGAGGCCGATTCTTCCACTGTATATTCTTGTCTTATCCTTCTGACATGAAAGACCCATTCCCTCTCTAGGTCTTTTGTAGGGTGGCGCAGGTAGTACCGGCCCCCAGATATTGTATTTTATTAAAACTTGATGTAAATAGGGTTAGGGTTAGAAGAGAGTGGTATAAATAGGCAGACCGACCCATTTCCAAGGGTCGGCGAAATTGATGATTTTGTTGCCCACAGCAATAGCAAAGTAATTTCTCTTTTCAAGTTGCAGAGCTCAATGCTCCATTGTTCTGTTCTTAATAGTTAGATGCTCCCCTGGAGCCACCATTGTATCAGGCACCAGTACTTGCTGGAAGGAATATTAATGAAGAAGGAAGAATTCTCGGCAATGACGTTGTTGGCATTCCTGCTTCTGAGTTAATGGTATTTCATGTTTTAATGTTCTTTAAGTCTTCTACTCAGATATGTTAAAAGTAGATTAACGACCTCTTTATTCCCGCTACTGATAAAATTCTAGCTGATGGTTATGTGTTTCTTCGGTATTTAGTGTAGTTTATCAGAGTATTATCGATGTTCCAGACATTTCAGCATGACTGTAGTTAGATGAAATACTTCTAACCTTGTAGGATCTTTTTTTCTTTATTTTCTAAGTGTAGAATGCTTGCGGAAACCTTACTTTGATTGAATCTCTGGAGAAAATGAGTTGAAGAAACTAGATATCCCCCTCAAAAATAGTCACTTCTCCCAATCGAGCCCCACACCGTCGTGACCCGACACCCAGGTGCTTGAAGGCCCGGAGAATATAATTCCCCCGAACAACCTTTGCAAGAAGAGTTGGCCGGTATCCCCGGAACCTGGTGACAACTTATGTCTGTTGGCGGACCCGGTTAGCAAAACCCTGTCAACAGCAAAATTATCGTAAGATAGCTCACAAGATAGCCCAAATGCTCGTGTATAGGTCAACATTGTCAAGATCAAAGAGAGAATACAAAATGGATGAAAGATGTAGATTAACTATGCATGATGCCTAATTTCTAGGTTTTCATCATGGTACCTATCAGACGCGCCACAAGGGAGTGGTTTTTTCCATAGGATGAAATTATATCTCTTTAATTTTTTTATTTTTTTATTTTTTTTGGGAAGAAGGCAAGATTTTTAGATAATGCTCCTTGAAAGGATAAACCATGATATGCCAAGATATGCTCAAATATGCTGATAGGGAAAGGAAGATGAAAGAGGAAAATGTAGGATAAGATTTTATGCAAAGCGAGTGAGGTTGGAAGATAGGAGGAAAAGACAAATGAGGAAAAAGGATAGAAGGTAGAAAGATAGTGAATGGAAGAATTGTGAAAGGATAGATGAAAAGGAAGGCAAGGCCAATGTCAATACACACCTTGAAGGGTGGAAAGAGGATGGAGGAAATGTGAATGAAGGAATACGTGAAGGAATATGGTGAATGGATAACAGAGGTTGTGGTTTATGTGCATGGAATGAAAGAATGTTTTTGGAAGAAGATGAAGTGGAATCCTTTGGAAGCTTGAATGTCAACTTCACTTGTTGATCAACATGAGAGTCTTTAAAGAGAGACTTTTGAATCCATATATTCGTAGGCTTTTCATTTCTTTTTGATGATTTAGAGAGAATATCTTGAATGATGGATTTTGGAACCCATACTTGTCTTGTAGTTTTCTTCTTAGATATCTCTTTTGACTTTATGCCCCCATGTTGATTAGAGGAGACATGGTGATCTTCTTTTTTAGATGGATTCTTGTACTACTTCTTTTTCTTGTATTGAACATTCAATTTTCTTCCAAAATACTTGGGACTTGTGGAGGAAGAAAAAAGAATATGACTGGTTTAGATGGGTGGATGGATGAAAAGGATTAAAGAGTATGCATCTATGTTGATCTTGAGGAAAGATAGGAGATGGAGGGACGTAAGGACCCAAGATGGATGACAAATTAGGAGGGTTAGGAGGGGAAAGTGAAGGGACATAAGGACCCAAGATGGAAGGAAAATGTGAAGCCCTTAGAATTGGTGGAGGAGGTCCAAGGATGGACGTGGAAGATGCAAAAGGATAATAAATAAGTTCATCAGTGTGTATATGACAAAAAAGTGTGATGAAAATGTGTGACCTCTGAAAATTAGTGGAAATTGATTTGAATTGAAAATTTTGCAAAGCATTGATTCAGGAATTTGATAAATTGATAAAATGATAAATGGGGCCCATAGTCTAGGTGACCATTTTAGGGTGCATACAATTAATAGTTTAAAGAGCTTAGAATGATTATGCATGCTGACATAGATCTTTAAAAACTTATAATTTCATAGTGTATTTTATTTTAAATGAATATTTATAAAAGTTAACTTATTACTTGATTGTACTAATGTTTATTTACATGGTCTATTTAATAACATTTAATGTCCAAGGAGGACATGACATAGGATCATGAGCCTACTCCCTTAGTCATTTCATTTGGTCTTCATAGTTGCATAATATATATTTTTGCACTTAGTTATTTTTTTTATTATTTAACACTATTATCTTATTTTACTAGATTGTAGAAAATGCCTAGTGTGAGGGATGTGCATTGTCAAGGATTCACATCTTTTCTCACTGCATCGTAATTGGCATAAGAAGAGATGACCACATATACATAATTTTTTTATTTTACTTTATGTTTAGTAAATTTATGTTCCTATCATCGACAACTTTATAGGATAACTTGTATCAATTTTATGCCTTGTAAACATATATAGGTCAATATTGCAAATGTTAGCGATATCCCTTCACTTCCATAGACATATTCTAGGACTCTTGACCATATTAGGAGACAGAGAATTGAGGTAATCAAGAATTCAATTTTAAAGTTCAATTATAGTTCAATGTATATTAATTTTGATGTTATTTTCCTGATTGTAAATCATCAAATTTAACTAATTCACAATTTGGTTTGAATTTATGTGTGTACGATGCTTCAAAGCTAAAGACTACTTTGAAGAGTCTCCATTTTGAGGATTCATTAGTAGTTTAGGATTTCATAGAGACATATAGTTGTCACATGTATATTTTGTAGAGATTGTGAGATGGCCTATGCCACATTTTGTAAAACTTTGTTTGTGTTGGTGTTTATGCCATATTTGTATATGGACATACATAAATATTATAATTTTTGATATATAGAAGTTGAGTTTTAATATAATTTGTTCCTCATGTGCGTTAGATGTAATAATCATGTTTATGGAATCATTATTTATTTATTATTATGTGAGTGTTATTTTTATTATGTTTCAATAATATTTAATGTGTTTCAATAACATTCAACGTGTTTGGATAATATTCTACGTAATGTACCCTACTAGGAGGCTATCAATTTCGAATGATTTATATACACCATCATACATTTGAATTATATTGTATTAATAAATAATGAATCCATCAAGGCTTCAAGACCCCATCCATATTCCATCTTAAGATTCACATACCTTGTGAGGATTTACTCCACCTCTCTCTATACAACACCAACCTATCATCTTAAGGGGATATAGTGAGTGATTAAAGATACTAGTATCTCATGTATTATAAAGGCATTTGTGGAAGACAGTGGACTAGGCCATTAATTATATTGGTCTTTCATGTATTAAAAATATATATGAATCTAAGTTAAATTAAGTATGACTGCACTTTGAGGGTTCAAATGTCACACCTATTCATCGTTAATTCACTTTGGTGGGAGAAACAACCTTTCACTATTATTACCCTTGAAAAAGATCAACTCTTTATTATTTCTTCTCTTTGAAAGGAACACAACCTTTCACAATCAGATCCTTCAACCTCAATATTTTCACAAAGATTCATATATTCCTCCACACTTGTACATGCACTTTACAATTTTGCCCCATCATCATTGTGTTTGTCATGGGTGTGAACTTTCAATATGAGCACATTTGGTTGGGTAGGTTTACCCAATGTATGGTCTCATTTTTCCTCCCCACTCACCCAAACTCTCAATGTCATACCCTATCGACGATGTCCCTGAAGTGCCCTAAGTGTATGAAATTGTCAAACTTTTATAGGCTATTTCTCACAAATTGTGGCACTTGAAAATTATCCATATGACCCTATAGGCTCATGCCAAGCCCCTCTAAATTAAATTTTCTCATATTGTAAACACTCAAAGTGATTTTTGTAGGGCAACAATTGTTCTATTGATGCAAAAACTATCAGATGCATTCAATGAAAAGTTGCAAGGCATCCTAATTTTTTCTCTATTTGTCATGGGTGTAAACCACTAGTGTGAATGTGTCTAGTTGGGTGTGTTTACCCTAGTAAACTCTCATTTTTTTTCCTCACTCACCAAAATGCTCGACACCATACCCTACCATACCATTGATTTCCCTTAGGTGTCTTAAGTGCATAAAAGTGTCAAAATTTGACGTGTTGTTTCTTAAAATTTGTGGCACTTGTAAAGGATATGTATGAATCTATAGGGTCATGTTAGGCCTCTCTATAATAACCTATCTCAAAATTTTAAGACTCAAATTTTCTTTTGTAGGGTAGTAATTTTTCTGTTGACACAAAAATTGTTAGATGCATTCAATGAAAAGTCGCAAGGTAGCCTAAATATCATTCTATTCATTGTGGGCACAAACTGTCAACACAAATGCATCCAAGTAGGTGGGTTTTCCCTAGACATGGTCATGTTTTTCCTCCCCACTCCTCAAAAAGCTCGATGCCATATCCTACCGACGATGTTCCTTAAGTGCCCTAAGTGCATAAAACTGTCAAACTCTGATGGTTATTTCTCGCAATCTGTGGTGCTTTTAATGGATCCATATGAACCGATAGAGTCATGTGAGGCCCCTCTATAGTAAAATTTCTCATATTTTGAAGACTTGAAGCATTTTTTGATCCAAAAATTGTCAGATGCATTTAATGAAAAGTTGCAAGGTATCCTAAATCTCATTTTTCTCATTGTGGGCACAAACTATCATTGTGAATGTATTTGGTTGGGTGGTTTTACCCTAGGCATGATTTCATTTTTCCTCCCCATTCCCCAAATTCTAGACACCATACCCTACTGACGATGTTCCTTAAGTGCCCTAAGTGCATAAAACTGTCAAACTTTGACAAACTATTTATTGCAATTCCTGGCACTTGTGAATGATCTATCTAATCCTATAGGATCATGTAAGGCCCCTCTATAATAAGTTATCTCATATTTTTAAGACTCATAGTATTTTTCATAGGGAAATATTTTTTCTATTGACACAATAGCCATTCGATGCAATCAATGAGAAGTTGTCAGGTAGATAGAATCTTATTATGTGTGTTGTAGGGACAAATCATCAGCATGAACAGGTTTAGTTGGGCAGTTTTACCCTAGTCATGGTCCCCTTTTTCCTCCTAACTCACATAAACACTCAACACCATACCCTATAGGTGATGTCCCTTATGTGCCCTAAGTGCATAAAACTATCCTAATGAACTTAAGCAATTTATATTGTGTGTGTATTTTGTGGTTCCTGCAAGCTACACCACAACACTTCAATAAGTCATTACATTAGTGCAAAACATAGAATAAGCCATAGAATTAAACACTAAAACTGACTTATTGCTTCTTATCTAAGAGGAGTGTGAAGAATGCAATAATTTCCCTCAGATTATGCATTAATCAGTGACATATACAATGAAATTAGCCTAAATGCTCAACAAATAGTTCATTTTAGTTCTAGAATTGAAGATTATAACAATGCAATCAAGATTTACTCTAAAATGCATAAATATTTCTAAGAATGCTAGCACCATAAGTTTACTTCTAAAATTAGGGGCCCATTGAGCTTAAAATTCATTCTATTTATAGAAGAATTAAGTAAATGAGAGGTTCAGATTGAAGGTGAAAGAGAAGTGGAGATTGAATCTTTGGTGATCCATGTGAGGTGATCCAAGTGATTTCACTCCCATTGGTTAGGAAATTGACTTTCCCTTTTGTAAATGGGAATGTAATTTGGGGATTTATTTAATTCCCTTTTATTAATGACTTTAGCCATATTTAGAATTATTTTAATTGAATTGAATTGTTTTTTATTTAATTCAATTATTTTGATTTAGATGATTTAATTGGCTAAGGCAATTAATTTGATTTAGTGATTAAAACCACTTAGGAGATTAAATTTGATTTAATGAATTATGCCAATAAATTGAAGAATTGTCTTGACATAATTAGGGGTATGATCACACTTAGGGAAAATAGAGTCTATGGTCAGAGCAGACCAAATTAGGGTGGTTACATTTTCCCCTCTTTGAATAGATGTGCGAGTAGCGCATTGATTCAAAGAAAGTTTTTGATGTTGACTTCAGAAAGTTTGAGAATTTTGCACTTGATCAAACAAAATGTCTAATGAGATCAGTCTCGCACTTGATTGAACTAAACTGATAGAATTGACTTTGAACATGATTGAACAAAGTTCAATAAGAAAATATCTTAAAGATACCTATTTTGAACTTGTTTATCATCCAAAAATTGATAATACTGACTTCGAACTTGATCAAACGAAGGTCAGTACAAAGTTTCCAAGAGCTTAATAAGAATCTAAGAAAAGTAGACATATGATATCTAGCTTGTGAGAACCAAAGCCTTCAATCCAATAGTCTTGAATTTGTCAAGGAACTGTCATGCCTTTAGATTTTTTTATAACGAAGTCATTTTGATGTTGTTTTGAGCAAGAATTTATGGTTCTTTAGATGTAGTAGGTGTGAAAGATGAGGAAGGTTTCCCATAAGATCTTAGAGAAACTGGAAGTTCTGTCAATGATGGGTTCATGTCTATCTTGTATTGTCCCATACTAGTCTCTTCAAGCTTTAATGTCTTTCCAAAGCTTCTCATAACCATGTCTTTAGTAGTTTCAGGTACAGTCTCTTTTGGAACTTCCTTGTTATGAGGAGTCATACTATATTCTTTAACATTGTTGCAAGTATAATTGGCATCTGCAAGAATTGCTACTTGCACCCCATTATGTGGGAATTTGATACACTCATGGTAAGTAGATGGTGTTGCTTGCATTTCATGGATCCAAGGTCTCCCTAATAGTATGTTGTAAGCCAAGGTTAGATCTAGAACTTGACATATCACATTTCTTTCAACTGTTCCTATTCTGATTGGTAGAACAATGAGACCTTTAGAGGATCTTTATTCTTCATCGTAAGCTTTGATAGTGATCTTACTTCTTGAATCAATGGTTTGTTCTGAGAGACCAACTTTTTGATTAGAATGAGAGTACAAATATTCAACCCTGCACCTCCATCTATCAATACACATCTAACACAGGATTCGTGAATTAGGACTTCAATGTGTAGAGGTTGGTTATGTGGATGTGTCAATGATTTGTCATCTTCTTCCAAAAAAGAGAGATAGTGTGGGGCTGATATATGATTAACCATTACTTGAAATTTGTCTACATCAATGTCTTTTGGCACATTTTTTGAATGTAGGGCTTGTTCAAGAACTTCCCTATGCACTGAGGAGATTTTAAGTAACTCAAAGATAGAAATTTGAGTAGAGGTTCATTGCAATTGATCCAACAGTTATAGTTTTTTGCTGGAATGGTAACTGTTTGTCTTGCTACTACTGGTTTGGGAATAGTGAAAATAGGTACCTTGGAAGATGTTGTTGGTTTTGATGAGGAACTAGGTCCCTTGATTGTGACTTGTGCTTGACTTCGAGTCACTACATTTTATTGTGAAGATGTTTCTTTAACACCTTTGATAGTGATCACATTGATTGATTCATATTTAATATCTAGCATGTTGATCACATTATTATAATTGGAGTAGATGTAGTTTACTTCATTTCCTTTTCCTTTAGATTCTTCCCCTTTCTCATAATTAGGGAATGGTTTGTTGAATGTCGTGTGATCTTCATTAGCAGTGTGTCCCTCCACTTTGATTTTACCTCCTTTAATAAGCTCTTGTATAACATTTTTAAGATTCACACAGTTATTGGTCTTGTGTCCCTTGTTCTTGTGAAAGACATAATAGGAGTTATCATCCCACCTTTTTGGTTTGACTTATGGTTCCCATGGTTTTGAATCAGGAATTGTAAGAACTTTTCTATCCAAGAGTATCTTTAAAACAGTCTCAAGAGGTTCACCCAAAGGAGTGAATGTTCGTTGAGGTTTGGAAGTCCATGGTCTAATCTAGTTGTAGTCATTGTTTTTTTTATGTATTGTGGTTGTTACCTTGGCTTCTTTGTTTGCTTGCATGTTATTTGTTAAATTAAATACTGCTAGTTTAGGATTAACATTAGATGCATCTACCACTCCATCGTTAACAACATTCTTGGTTTGTTTCCACCACTTAGGCTTGTTGTTGTAGTTGGTAGACTTGTTATCACTTTGAAGGGTGATTTCTCCTTTCTTAACCATGACCTCTTCAATATGGATGGAATTCTTGATCATCCTATCAAATCTAGATGAATGGTGCATTTGTAAAGCATAGTTTAATTCAAGCATCAAGTTTTTTATGAAGATTTCCATCTTTTTGATTCGGGAATAGCTCTTGAATACCTTGCAAATATTTTCCTCCACCTCTGTAAAAAGTGTGTAAAGGATTCACCAGTTCTTTATTTTGTGTTACACAAGTCCATAATGGTTACATCGTGTTGTATATTGTAGGAGTAATGTTGGAAAAAACATTGTACCAACTCCTCAAAATATTTCACCTTAGGTGTGAATTTGGAGAATCACTCCATAGCATTTCCACCTAGACTTCGTCAAAATAACCTCATTAGGTATGTTGGTTCATGCATGTATTCTATGCTTAAAGCACAAAACTCTCTCACATGGTCATGTGGATTAGTCTCTCCCTTCTACTTGTCATATTTAGGCCTTGTCATGTTAGGAGGAAATGGAATCATGTTAATACTCTTGTCAAATGGAAATGGACAAATGGATTCCAAAGAGTACTTTGTTTTGGGTTTAACCTTCTCTTGTTTGTGTTGCAAGTTCAGCTTGCATCAAGGTTAACTATTTGGTGAGACTGGAGATAGGGGTTGGTATCTCTTTTTCCTTTAGTCTTTCAACATCATAATATTTAGGTAGCTTCACTCCAATGGATGCTAGATGTAGAAATTATTTCTCTTTGTCTTCACCAATTATCTTTTCCAATGTTCTTTGGAATTTCCTACTTTGTTTGATTCTATTGTACTCTTCTTCGAGTATATCTCCATCACTTTCTGAGTCAAACAAAGGGTGAGTGATGTGATTTTATTCCTCACTACTAGTATCTTCTTGTCTTGGGTTCTTGTCATTATTGTATTCCTCAAAGTCTATAGCCCATTCATTTCTAGGAGCTTCCATTGCGGGTGTGGGTGATTCTATGTCAAATAGAGGGTTATGAGATGTCTCTCCTTTTTGAAAATGTATCAATCTAAGAAGTACTTCTGATTTGTTAGTAAGATACTTGTTACATCTTGTGTTAACCATGAAGTTGTATCTCAACTATGTCCAAAGTTTCCTAATAATGCCAAGAGAGGTCTCAAATCATCCAAGCAAGTGTGTCCAAATTGTAAGGATTGTTTGTTGTTTGATGGAAGTAAATGAATCCATCATCAAAGGGTTAGAATGCCCTGATAATGAGATGGGAATCAAGTTGTTTTTGAGAGTGAATAGACCACACATTTTGAGACAAATTATAAGAGCCCAAAAGGACATGCAAGGTAGACTTGAAAAAGTTTTTGAAACAGCAACAGAGAGACTAGAAAGAGTAACAGGGTCAGACTAAGGAGTCAAAAGGGTACCCAAATAAACTAATTTTCTCTAAAAAAAAAATGTGCAACTGCTCACTATTTTGGATGCGACACTCTACAGGAAAGCTAGAAAAGACCAGATGCAAGTTTATGTTAAACTAGATGCGAGCCTAAGTATCCTGGATGCAACCTTTCTCCCTAGAAGCGATACAAGAATGACCAGATGTGAGCTAGCACACTAAATGAAACTTTGCACAACTAGATGTGAGCCAGGACAGACTAAAGGCGAGTCTCTGATGTTCTGTCAAGTTTTTGTCTGATTTGTCTTGAATTTTGTGCAAATTTGTCTAACAGTAGGTTATTTTTGAGACTTCCAATCAGTGAAAAATATAGTATGTAACCAGAGGATTGAATTTTGTTGCTTGTTTTAATGATTTGTCTTTTTAATGATCTTTCAAACACATAAAGAATTTTTTCATTATTAAAGGTGAACAAACACATCCTTAATCCCCAGTGTCTAAGCATAGGATGAAAATCTTTGCTTGTTGAATCAGGTACACACTCAAATGATAATCAGAATATGGCTATCACCAAGCATGCAATGGCTCTCATTATGATACCATATTAGCCGACTCCAAACACAAGTGCGGGCATGAAATGACGAGTATCTTGGGGTAATTAATTTTTTCCTTGCACAAATATTATCACCCTTTTGGGGATGAATCGGGTAGTTTGACTATAGATTTTTTGTTTATGATGTGGCAATCCATTCAAAATCATCTCCCAAAGAATTTCAAAAGGAAAAATTGAGGCGTATAGCCCTATGAGTACTCAAATATGTGTAGTCTCACAAGCAAGATTCAAGCAGCTCCACTCTACACATACCCAAGCATGTTCAAGGAATAATGTGGAAATTCCAAGAAAAAAACCGGCTCCGTCTTCCGAGGCTTTATCCTACAAGGAAACAATTATTTATAGTGAGCTGGAAGGGTTGGTGTAAAACCTGTCCTCACTAAGGTCATTTCTAGGAGATTTTTTCCTCAACCAGCATGCCCTCTAATGTTTAATAAGCATACAAAGGATTGACGAGCATAGGATTTCAAGATTTCTTATTCTTCGAAAGAAGAAGAGAATACTCTCATAGTCCATGTCATTTTCTCCCAAAAAAACTTCAATAACTTGTTCATTCCCTCAAACCACTTCACTCACAACTCAATCCCCCATATCGAGTTTTTGATTCCCCCACTTGGAAGGAAGAGCAAATCCTCTAGTGAGACTAAAAAGTAAGCTTAAGTTTGATTTAAAATATTCCTAAGTTAATGAAAACACAAGTACTTGAAAGCAAAGTTTGTTTGTTCTTTGACCACAATATTTAATGCTTTGCTTGTTCAATTTCAAATCCCAAATTTAGACAATGAAGTTCTTTTTTCCACAATATTTAGGTGACTTGTGTTGTTCAATTACTTGTCTAAAGGGAAATTGAAACGGTGAATCTTGTTCAATTAGTCCCACAAAGTTTAATGATTTGCCTTGTTCAATTACTTTTCCAAAATAAATTAAACAATGAGTTTGTTTGACTTGTTCATTTACTTTAAATTCCTCTCAAGTTTTAAATCAACTTTTGATTTTCTGATTTTCCTTGAAGGAAAAGAGCATGCTCATCTGATTGATTTAACAAATGATTAGAAAATGTGTTTTAAATTTGAAACTTTGAAGAATTAAGGATAAGTTAATCTATTAAAACTTGCAAAGCTCAATTTAACCATCCCTTTTACACCCTTTCAAAAACAAAAAAAAAGGGGTATAGACAGCAATCTTCAAACAATTATTAGGTCGTTTAACAAACAGAGGAAAACCAGATGAAAATATTAGTGGTTAGACAAGAAAAATTCAAGTGAAAGAATGAAATGCAATCCTATTTTCCTTGAATGTGAATGGATTTACTCAATGCGACTGCATTTCCTGAATGCGACCCAGGATTAACCAGATGTGATGCTTTACAAGAAGCGATTCAAGGTTCCCCAGATGCAAACTCCGAAATCTGGGATGCGATGCACTTTCTGAGATGCGATGAAATTTCTCTAAAACAAGCTTTGATCACAAAATGTGACTATGTACCTGTAAATAGAGAAGATAAATTAGCTCAAAATGAAGAATAAATGATGTAAAATCTGGGATTCTGCCCCACAGTGGGCGCCAGAAATGTGTGTGTATTTTGTGGTTCCTGCAAACTGCAACACAACACTTCAATGATTCATTACATTAGTGAAAAACATAGAATAAGCCATAGAATTAAACACTAAAACTCACTTATTGCTTCCTATCTAAGAGGAGTGTGAAGAATGCAATAATTGTCGTCAGATAATGCATTAATCAGTGACATATATAACCTAGAATGGAAGATTCAATTGAAATTAGCCTAAATGCTCAAGAAATAGTTCATTTTAGTTCTAGAATCTAAGGTTATAACAATGTAATCAAGATTTACTCTAAAATGCATAAAGATTTCTAAGAATGCTAGCAGCATAAGTTTACTTCTAAAATTAGGGGCCCATTGAGCTTAAAATTCATTCTAATATAAAAAAATAAGTGAATGAGAGGTTCAAATTGAAAGTGGAAGAGAGGTGGAGATTGAATCTTTGGTGATCCATGTGAGGTGATCCAAGTGATTTCACTCCCATTGGTTAGGGAATTTAATTTCCCTTTTGTAAATGGGAATGTAATTTGGGGATTTATTTAATTCCCTTTTATTAATTACTTTAGCCATATTTAGAATTATTTTAATTGAATTGAATTATTATTTTTATTTAATTCAATTGTTTTGATTTAAATGATTTAATTGGCTAAGGCAATTAATTTGATATAGTGATTAAAACCACTTAGGAGATTAAATTTGATTTAATGAATTATGCCAATAAATTAAAGAATCATCTTGACATAATTAGGCGTATGATCACACTTAGGGAAAATAGAGTCTATGGTCATAGCAGACCAAATTAGGGTGGTTACATATATAACCTAGGACAACCATAATTAGCATAGAAAAATCATAGTAGACCTAGGAAAACCTAGCAAAAATAGCTAGAGGGATTCACTATAGCAACATCCATATTGAGATAGGGTATCCATAATGAACACATTATAAGAGCTTAATCAACACATTATGATACATGTGGTAGGAGTGAAAAGGATTCTCTTTTCCTCTTAACAGGGGTATAGTGTAATTTTGTATAGACCGAAATGCATGCAAAAGAAATACCGTCTATGGAGATTAAGGTTATGTATGTAATTTACAAGTAAACTTAGATACAGGAAATCCTATTAGAAATTGTTGTTTTTTTATTTAACATTGAAACATAAGTACTAGAAGTCAATTGAAAATTTGTTACTTAGTAATAAAAACTATATACATACAATTTTTTTGCCTTTAAACAAGAAAAAATGAACTCATGTCCTTATGTTTGTTCGTGTCCTCATGTACAAATACATCGTATATTGTCAATACAACTACATCGTGTATACATATATTAATAATATAAAATAATCCTAGATACATAACTAATACATTTGGTTTTATTTTTTGTGCTTCGTAATGTATAGCTCCAACCACTGGGACTCTTGAAGACACCTACAATGAAATAGTGTATAAAATATTAATAAATTAAAGAAAGAATACTAACTAAATATAAATGAATAATAAAAGTAAGATAAAATCCAAATCATGGTTTTTGAATCTCATATGTCCATTATATTTGTAATCTCTACATTCCAAAGCCACAAGAACTAGACTAAATTATTGACCAAAAAAGTTAAAGAACCAAAGCATAATGAATGTGATAAAACTTATAGAATTAACTTTTGCGATTTTGTGAAAAATGAAAACAAAAATATTTACCTTTATACCATGCAAAAATAATAATTATAACTAGCCGACCTCATCGGGCGAACTATGTCGGTTAAAATTTTGGCGCGGCTTTTCCCACCAGAATTTTCCCCTGGGGGTCTTCATGTGAAGAACCCTTCACCTAAAGCCATCATGACCCTTCATGCAAAGGAGGTCTTCACGCGAAGACCCCAAATTTGAAGTTTTTCCATAGAGACAAAAAAATGAATACAAAAATGGTCTTTAAAGGCCTGAAACAAGGACCAAACAAGATGATTTTATTAAACAAATAATGTTAGATGATGCTTCTCGGAGCAAGCTTTCTAATGACTATAATTTTAATACATATCAATTCATTATAACTTTTAAATTTTACTTTAATTAAACATAGGTTGTTTGGTCATTCAACAAACTGTCTCTTCGAGGCTTTGGGAAAAATATTAACTTAGAAAAAACAAAATTATTAAAAATATGTAGGAAAAGAGTATTTGTGTTACCTTTCTATCAAAAAAAGAAAAAAATGATTTTTTATATATACAGATCAAGTTAGGGCGATCCAAAAGAACCTATCTTTAAATTACAGTTACTATCACTTTAGAACTTAATAAACTATGAAATATTGATCCAAAATTATTGAAACCAATTGCATCCTTTAGATATTGAAGTTGCAAATATAACCTTGAAAGAATTATATTGTTATCATTTTAAAAAAAAAAATTATGCTAATCCAAGTGACAGTCACTCCTTTAAAACACTGTTTTTTCACACAAACCACTTTTAGAAGGAGAAGGAAAAATGGATTCAAATCAATTTTAATTTTCTTAAATATATATATATATATATATATATTGAAACTAGAATTAAAATGCTAAAAGACTCTAGTTGACATCATCTTCAAACTGCTAATTGTTTTGTGGCAATAGGTATTCAAAAGTGAAGTTTTGTTTCAGAATGTTGATCTCAGTGTCAAAGTTGGCCAAAAAGTGGGACCACCCATAAAGTCATTTGGTATGAGCTAGTAAAGTGTGCCTGAAGGGTCATGTCTCTTTTTAAGAGTATCCAGTATTACTTCAAGATCAACATTACTAATTGTACAAAGTTCTTTTATCTTTGTTTTG
>MU227760.1:2486395-2499755 GCA_018584345.1 Thuja plicata
ATAGGTCGATCTCCCTAGTGTAGTACGTGATATGGACCACCACATCTCAGAGGAACATGGGGGTGTGAATATAGAGGAACATGGAGGTGTGAGTATTGAAGTTGAACATCATGATCCCATGGAAGATTACAATCATGCGCCAGAAAACACATTTGAAGATTATGGTATGAATGCATTGATCGTTGACACATTTGAAACTGCTGCTACTGGTGCTATTGTTGATGATGATGATGATTATGATGAGGATGACATTGATTTCATCCATGATATACCTCTACTTGAGAAGGAGAACACGCCCCTTTATGAAGGCTTCAAATCTACTCTTCTCTCTACTTTATTGTTGTTGGTGAATTTGAAGGTATGAGTGGTTTATCCAACATAGTAATGTCACGTATGCTAAGGTTTGTCATATACATCATTATAGTCTATAAAAGGTGAAACATATACCATTAAGATTGTTTATAGTAATGACTTATATTTTTTTTTGTAGATTGATAGGTGAGTTTCTGTTACCACCATCAAATGTTCTCCCTCGCTCGTACCAATAATATGTGCCATTATGAAACATATTGGAATGGAGTATCAAGCAATAGATGCTTGTCCCAAAGATCATATTATTTATCATAAAGAACATGAAAAATGCAACAAAATGCCCTGAATGCCATTCGAGCAGATATCGAGATGATCAAATGACAAAAAAGGTGCCTCACAAGGTTCTTCGTTACATCCCCATTATTCCACGTCTGAAATGATTATTCAAGTGCAATAGCTTGGCACAATTTATGGATTACCATGCACACGGCAGGAGTCAAGATGACATTATTCGAATGTCTATGGATGGTTCATCATTTATAGACATAGAGGAAAAGTGGCCACACTTTAAAGAAGAACCTCAAAATCTCAGGCTTTCTCTGGTAGCAGACAATGTCAATCTGTATGGAGAGATGAGATTTGTTTACTTGGTGTGGCCTATTTTTTTTATCAACAATAACCTTCCACCATGGATGTCAATAAAGAGGGAGAACACTATGTTGGCAATGATTTTTCCAGGTATTTTATTATTTTATAGTTATCTACATGTAATTATAAGGCTTGGAGTGAAATGGCCACAATAATTATCTGATGTTGTTGTTAATTCAAATAGGTAGGTACCAAGTAAAAGATATGAATGTATATATTGCTCCTCTTATCAATGAGTTGTTGGTGTTATGGAATGGTTTCACTATATATGACATCTCTAGACCAATTGGACAAAGACAATTTCAATTCCATCTAATGATTGTGTTGACAATTCATGATGCTCCAGGGTTGACAAATTTATGTGGTATGTTATGGTGAATTCTAGTTGTACGAGATAATTCTAATTCCAAAAATTAACATATTTAATCCAATTGTTTCATTATCTTGTAGGTCTTCAAACAAAGGGAAAATTTTCATGTCCAATGTGTGGTCCAAAGATGAAATCTCGTCATTCCAAAAGTTTAAGAAAGCAGGTGTTTGATGAGTATAGACACTTCCTCCCCAGAAATCATAAGTATCAAAGTCTGGAAAAACATATTTTCAATGGGAAAGAAGAGACTACATCAAAGCCCTAAAGAATGGCTCCTCACCTATGGCAGTTGGAATATAATAGAATTGGAGGTAATATCGTTCCACCTAATGGTTGATGTTTTAAAATTATATATTTCGATTGTGTTTTGTTGGCTAATTATGTAGTTGATGATCTTGAAGGTCGTGAAGGCATCACTGACCAACTTCCAAAGGGACTAAAATGTTATCCCAAAGAATTTAGTAGGTTTCCCTACTATGAACAACTACAAATTGTGCATTTATTTGATACTATGCATTTTGGAAAGAATGTAATAGAGAGACTGTGGAAAATATTGGATGGAAGGCATGATAAATAAAAACTTGGCAAAATTTGTAGTGACATTCATGATTCCAATCATGCAATGAAAACTATCATTTAATCAAATAGCAATAATGGAGACCAGATAAATGCAAGTGCTCTTCCTTGGTTATTAACAGAGCAACAAAGTAATGCCATAAAAGAAATCATACGCAAAATTCAATTTTCTACAGGATTTGCTGCGAATATAAGCAATGTCATATCAAAGAAGAGTGATTTTGGGTCAGGGATGAAAACGCATGATTGGCATACCTTCATCAAGGTAAGTCACAATATTTTGTATTTACAATATATTTGTATAAATGCATTCAATTTTCATTGTATGAAATGATTAGTTGACAATTTTTGTAGTATTTGCTACCCCTATCGCTCCTAGAGAACTTTGACAGTAATATCAAACAAGTGATATATGATCTTGGAAAATACAGGAGGTAAGTAGTGATATTTGTTCAATATATCAAATAGGTAATATATTGTAAACTCTTGTATTTATATATTTTTGAGTCTTCAATCCCTTGTAGGTGGTTTTCATCTAAAGAAATCCATAAATAAGATATAAAATATTAGAAGAAAAGAATTCCTCACCTAATGTGTGAAATGCAAAATTTTTTACCTTCAACCTTTTTCAATGCACAATAACACTACCTCATACACCAAGTTGAGGAGATTGAATTGTGTGGACCTGTACATGCTAGGTCAATGTGCATGGTTGAGAGACACTTGAAATTTTTGAAGGGTTTGGTATGACAGAGAGCATGTCCCAAGGGTTCTATGGTTGAAGGATATATGGTATACTAGATGATGGCCGTGTACGTTACTCAATATCTTCCTAATCTTGCAGCAAAATCCCATATATATTGCATTTGGGATCTCGGCTCCATTAAACAGTTCGAAGGGGAGTACTTGGTGGAAAAAAGTAGATTTAGGAAACTGAAAGGTAATAAATTATCAAAATAAATCTGTTGTAACTGATCATCTATTTAATTTTGTATAGTTGCTAAAGAGTGGGATGCAATACATTTGTTTATTGCAAACAATCAAGATTGGATGACGGTCTGGATTGAACGATGTCAAAATTATGGTCATAGATTAAAATGGGAATCTGTGTCTTCATTGGTTATACAAGCTCATCGTAATGGAGATCCCAATGTTACACAAAAGGAAATAGATTTAGCACATGGTTTAAGAGATTGCCAGGTACTTATAAATTTGTTAATTTCAACCATATGTTTTTCCACTTGTGATGCAATAATTTATACATGTTTGACATTATTGTAGGTAAAACACCACAAGGCTATGTTTGTTAGAGTAATCATTAGTTTGCTTATTAATTAAATCATGTTGATTTAATTAATTAAGTTATTACTCTTTATTGCTTAAGCTTTCTCTTAGGTGCATTAATAATTAATTCCTTTATTAATTATTAATGTGCAACCTAGCTTTTTTAGGCTTTAGGGTTTTGTTCACCTTTATAAGTTGAACCTTGTAATTCTTTTTTGATTAACTCGGATTATAATTTAGCTCTCACATTTTGAGTAACTTTTGAGTTCTTCTTTTTCCTCTTTCTGCTTCTCTCTTGTAATAGGTTATTTGCATGCAGGTATTCTTGGCATTCTGTGGGTTTGTATTTCTCAAATCCTACAATGTTTTGCATTGGTTATAAATTTCGCATCAAAAATTTGGATGACACAAAGAGAACTTGTGATTATGGGATGAGTGCAGTCTTCCAGGTGACCAATATTTCATCTAGAAACGACTTACATCCTCGAGAGTCACAAAATCGATACTATGGTATTTTGGTTGATATACTAGACTGTGAATTTAATTGCTTCAAATTAGTTCTCTTCATCGTGAAATGGTATAGACTACGTCTCAATCAAAATGATGCTAATAGAATTGTTATTGAACATGACAGTGGATTTCCAATTATTAATACAAGGTTGTTTGAGCCAGTTGGGGAAGAGCCCTATGTTCTTCCAAGCCAATGTGAGCAGGTATTTTACTCGGAGGTTCCACATAAACTAGGTTGGTCATTTGTTGTTAGACATGATCCAAGAGGAAGGCCTATATATTATAATGTGATGGAAGAAGAAGATACCGAGGAAGAGGAAGAAGTGGATGATGATGTAGATGATGTTCACGATCGAGAGTTAGTCGAAGAAGAATATGAAGAAGAAGATGACGATGATGCTGCTATTGATCATGATGATGATGAGGAGGATGATGAGGATGATGATGATGATGCTTCTAACACTGACAATGATGATGATAGTAGTGGTGATGATGTCGTTGATGATGATGATCTTGATGATGAGATGGATGAAGAAGAATATCAATGATATGAATGAAATTAATGTACAATTATTCAAGATGTTTGGCATGTTTTAACAATTATTTTGGGTTAAAATCTACACTTTTCCACTAATATTCTTAGGGTTTCATATTAATGGCATTTTTGGTTTATCGTGAATATCTAATTAACTATCTTATTCACCTTGTTTTATATGTCCTACTTATATCTTTGATCTTTTGTTAAGAGAAATTTCATTCTAAAAGAGTGTATTTAATCTCTAAATACTATCTTATGGGATTTGCTTCTGATAATTTTCTATTTCCTTGCACATCAATGATGTTAAATCATAGGGGATTCCCTTTGTTCCCTGCAATGGATTAAGCTAATTCTGAAAGTATAAATAGATAATTTTAACAATGTATAATATCCTTCACAAGATGTAATAAAAACTATGGAGTGAACTATGTTTGTCCGATTATATAACTATTATCTTTTGTTAGGTATCCCACACAGTCTCATGGATTGGCAAGTATAAGTCAACACACACCATAGAGATTAATGTCTTTTACCATTTGTAAAATATCTCTCTCATTGCCACCTGTCTCTCTCATTTCATGAAGTGCAGGTACCATAGAATAGGTATTTGTCAGATTTGTCTTCCTCGAGTGAGGAAAATGTAGGAATGGAAGAAGAAAGTGAGACATCTAGTTTGTCTAAATCAAGGAGATTAACTCGAGGTCAAAAGATTAGAAATAAATTCAATAAATGCATGGAATTTTTCCTTGGTCAAGGGGTGTTGTGTTCTTATGATGATGAGAGAAAAGGTGACTTTGAGGTTCCCTTTAGGTACAAACATCTACAAAAACAATGGGTCCCCGATGAACTTCCTATTGGAGATTTACTTCTGGCAGCTACTTGATTGTATGTCTGTCATTGATGACAACATATAATATGTAGCAGTGTTCTGTATGTACTTATCAGAATGATGTTATCAAGCCTTGTGCGGTTATTTTCATGTTGTAAACATGTTGTTTATGTTTTTTTAATCCACACAGACTTAGATATAGAGTTTCAGTTGTGTTACATAATTCTGTTATGTGGCGGTTACAGTTTCTAGAGTTTGTCTGTACAGAGCCGACGTATTGCATTGGTTCTTGAGTTGTGCCTATCTTTGGGATGTGTGTGTATATTCAAGTTTAGTTATGATTTGATGATAGTTATCTAAAGGTGCCAAATGTGTTTCAACAAGATTGCAAAGTTAGAGTTAATTTGGTGAGGCTGACTTAGTGAAACGTCATGTCTATTCAGTTTATATTACGCGGTTATAATTATGCTTGCGTGATTAGTAAAGCCGACAAGGATGTTATGAAGAGTTGTCTAGAAGGTCCCTTGATCTTATACTTTGAGGAAGATACTTATAGAAATTCATTTGTGGAATGCTAAGTGTGAATGATAAGAAAAGATATAGGAAAGTGCAGAGTAGAATATCAGTTGAGTTTCATTCATCAAGGATATATGTGAAGAAGAGGTGAAAGATTAGAATACACTGGAAATGATCAAGACAATAGGTCTACTCTACAGTTCATCATCATATATACTACATATTTATTCTACAGAAGGTTATAGCCTTCACCATTAAAGCAGTGAACTTTTGGACAGTGAGTCTTCACCCTTAACCGGGTTATTTGTAAAAGACTCCTAACAGGGTCAGACACTTAACCAGGTCACTATACTTATTACATTGTAAAGAAAAACTCCTAACAGGGTTGCAAGATCTTCTAACATGGATTATTATAAACAAGTATAGTTCATTGTGGGTGTTAATCCCCACCGGGGTTTTTACCATTTGGTTTCCCTGTAACCAAATTGTGGTGTTATCTATTGTGTTATATAAATGTGCATTTACTTTATTGTATTCTGGAGTTAATAAGAGAAAATAATTTAATTAGCTGATAACTGATTCACACCCCCCCCCCCTCTTAGTTATCCTTTGGGACTATTATAATAATTGGTATCAGAGCCAAGTGCCTTGAAGAAGAAGCCTAACAACTTAAGGTAGATCATATGTCTTACTTCAAAAAAGAGAGCCCTAAGTTCGATGGAGAAAATTATCTGGATTGGAAAAACAAAATGATAACACATCTACAGTGTGTTGGTTTTTACATCTTTGAGATATCCACACAAGAAGTTGTTATTCCCTCTTTAAAAGACCTATCAAGAGATGATGCTACTAGTAAACAGAAGGATACATTCATAGCTAATGCAGTTGCCAATGAAGCCCTTATAAGTGCACTATCTGACAGTGAATTTTCTGAGATCAAGAAATTAGACAAGGCATACACAATATGGAAGTATTTAGAAGACATGTTTGAAGGAGATGTTCAAGCAAATAATGTGCGTAGGAAGACATGGAAAAATAAATACAATAGTCTTGAGATGTTACCTGAAGAGAACATTAGAGCCTACAATCAGAGGATAAATGAAGCAGTTTTTAGAATAAAAAATAATGGTGGAGAAATATCAGAAGAAGATATAATGGACAAGTTGTTGACTACTTTAACATCAAACTATGAGAACAAGATCAGTATTCTAAAAGAAACCATGCAATTTTCACAAGACTTCAAGAGAGAGACTTTGATCAGTAAAATATCTGCATTTGAGATATCAAGATTGAAGACTGAACCAAAAGGTGAAACAACCTTCAAAGCTTCATTTCATGGTAAGTAATCTCACATCTCTAGCAATAATGAGAAAGAAGAAGTTGATGAAGAACTAGAAGAAATCATAGCTATGATTGCTAAAAGAGAAAATAAAGGAAAAGGAAAATATGAAGGACAACTTCCATTCAATAGTTTTTCATGCAACAAGATCAGCCACTTTGCATCCAAGTGTCCTACAAGAGTAAAGAAATTTAGATCTGATTATAAACCTAAATATAGGAAGGAATGCTATCATTCGAAAGGTGTAACTAATGAAGATTTAGGAGAATATGAAATTGGATTCGTTGCCCTTAAAGACATGGAAAAATTGATTGAGCATATGGACATTGAAGATGAAAAGGAAACATAGGAGTTAGCCCTAATTTCCAAAGCAGACATCGGAACTGATTGGATCATTGACGGTGGATGCTCTCGTCACATGACAGGTGATAAAGACAGATTTGTTGATCTAGACAAGTACAAAGGTGGTATGGTTAGATTTGGAGATAACACTCCTAAACCTATCATAGGTAGAGGATCCATCACCCTGTATGGAAAGAACAAGATAGATGATGTTTTGTATGTTGATGGATTACATCACAATTTACTAAGTGTTGGACAGCTACTTGACAAAGGTTATCATTTGGAATTCAAAGAAAACAAATGCATTATTAGCAAAAAAGAAGGAGACATGATTGCATCATGCTCCAAAACAAAAGATAATGTTTTCCATCTCAATTCAGATGTAAGTTGTTTTGTTGCAAAAGTGGATGATAGTTGGTTATGGCACAAGAGACTCTGTCATATCAATTTTGATAATATAGTAAAGATAAGCAATGTCAAGGCAGTTAGAGATCTTCCAAGTATTGCAAGACCAGCTGACACAATATGCATGGAATATGTTATGGGAGAGCATGTAAGGAGTTCTTTCAGAAGCAAGCATAACTCAACTGAAAACAAGTTAGACCTAGTTCATACAGATTTATGTGGTCCTACTCAAACCAAGTCATATTACAGAGAAAGGTATTTCATTTTGTTTGTTGATGATTTTTCAAGAATGATGTGGGTTGCGTTCTTAAAGGAGAAGTCTGAAGCCTTTGAGAAGTTCAAAATATTCAAAGCCAAAGTGGAGAATGAATCTGGATTAAAACTAAAGTGTCTAAGATCAGATAGAGGAGGAGAATTCACCTCTGGCTAGTTTTATGACTACTGTGAAGAACATGGAATTAAAAGATAGTTGAGTGCACCCAGAACCCCACAAAAGAATGAGATAGTAGAAAGAAGGAACATGATCATACTTGATACAGTGTGCACTATGATGATTGAAGGAAAAATTGCTCACACATATTGGAGAGATGTAGTTAATACAGCAAACTATACTATCAATAGAACACAACAAAGGCTAGGCATGGATAAGACACCTTATGAACTTTGGTTTGGTAATGTACCAATAGTAAAATACTTTAGAATATTTGGCAGCAAGTGCTACATCAAGCGAGATGATGGTGTTGGTAAGTTTGATGCTAGAATCGATGAAGGTATTTTCCTTGGTTACTCTACTAAAAGAAAAGCATACAGATGTTTTAATTTTAGATTAAAGAAGATAATTGAAAGTACTCATGTAAATATTGATGAGAAGTTCATGGTTCAAGAAAGGTATTATGAATATGCACCTATGATTGAGGATGAACCCAGGCCTAGCAGTAAAGACATTGTTATTGAAGAAATGTTTGATTGCATTGATGTTTCATGTAATGAACCTAAATCAAGCAAAGATGTATCACAGATTACAGATGAGGATGTTACACCAAAATTTTGAAAGTTCACATCTAGGTATCTGTCAAAGGATGATATCATTAGAGATCAGAGAAGAAGTGTTTTGACTAGATCAAAAGCAAAAAGTTTAATAGTGGATGAAGAGGTATGTTTACTTTCACAGATTGAACCTTTAAATGTTGAAGATGTTTGCAAGGATTTTGATTGGCAGAAAGAAATGGAAGAAGAATTAGATCAAATAATAAAAAATGATACATGGGAATTGGTCCCTAGACCTAGTGACAAAAATGTGATTGGAACAAAGTGGGTATTCAGGAACAAGATGAATGAAGATGGTATAGTGGTTAGAAATAAAGCAAGAATAGTGTGTAAAGGATATGCGTAGAGGGAATGGATAGATTACACTGACATATTTTCCCCTGTGAGTAGACTGGAAGCCATAAAATTATTCTTGGCTTATGAAAAATTCAAGGATTTTAAAGTATATCAAATGGATGTTAAATCATCTTTTTTGAATGGTGACTTGAAGGAAGAAGTATACATAGAACACCCTGAAGGATTCAATCTATCAGAGAAGCCAGATATGGTTTGCAGATTGAATAAATCACTCTATGGACTTAAAGAGGCCCCAAGAGCTTGGTATGAGAGACTAGATGGTTATCTTACCAGGATTGGATTTAAGAAAGGAGCAACAGATTGTAACCTATTCATAAGAGAGACACCTGATGGACTACTACTTGTTTCCATATTTGTTGCTGACATTATCTTTGGAGGTAATGACAAGCTTAGTTCAGAATTTGCAAAAGAAATACAGAATGAATTTGAAATGAGCATGATTGGTCCTATAAAATATTTTTTGGGATTAAACGTAAAGCAGACAGATAAAGGAATATTCATAAATTAGTTCAAATATGTGAGGTAAATATTGAAGACCTTCAAGATGGAAGAGTATAAGCCAGTATGCACTCCTATGATAACTGGAAGCAAGCTTTCTAAAGAAGATGATTCTACAGCAGTTAACAAGACATTATATAAATCTATGATTGGAAAACTTATATATCTTACTCAATCTAGACCAGTCATATCTAATGTAGTTGGCATTGTTGGAAGATTTTCAGCTGAACCAAAACAAAATCACCTAATGGAAATAAAGAGAATATTCATATATCTAAAGGGAACTATAGACTATGGTATATGGTATCCTAAATCAGAGAATGTACAACTTCATGTGTATAAATATGCAGATTGGGCAGGTTGTCTTAATGACAAGAAGAGTACTTCTAGAGGAGCAGTACTTCTTTGAGATAGGTTGGTTTCTTGGGTAAGCAAGAAGTAGAATTGTATCTCTCAGTTGACAGCAGAAGATAAATATGTTGCAGCAACATTGAATTGTTCAATAATGGTTTGGATCAAACAGATGGTTAAAGATTTTGGTATCCAGGTTGACTATCCTATTGTTATTCACTATGATAACACTAGTACTATCAACATGTCCAAGAACCCTGTGATGCACGCAAAAACAAAACACATTGAGATTAAATACCATTTTCTTAGAGAAAAAGTTGTAGATAATGAAGTAAAATTGGACTATGTGAGCACCAAAGAAAAAATGGCAGATATTTTCACAACGCCCTTATCAAAAGATACTTTTGAGCATATTAGGGAGAAGTTGGGAGTAATTCCCTCTCTTGTGTCTGATTAGAAAAAGCTGCAAGAACATCAGTCATTAAGTGACTGATGAATGGTTGACTACTCTACTTCTGGAGTAGTACATGTGCGTAATTATTTATGGCACCCTTTTCCATTGATGTCAAAGGGGGAGTATATAGAAATGGGGAGCATATACTCTGGGGGAGTATAAACATAGACAGAGGAGGTGTAGCAGTGTAGAGAAATTTTTGATGAGGATATTGAGAAGATTGTAAAAAGAAAGAAGACACCATGTGTTGAAGATGTTTTTAATATCATATGTTGCCATCAATGTCAAAGGGGGAGATTGTTGGAGATTTACTTCTGGAAGCTAGTTGATTGTATGTTTGTCATTGATCACAACATATAATATACAGCAGTGTTCTGTATGTACTTATCTCAATGATGTTATCAAGCCTTGTGCGGTTATGTTCATGTTGTAGACATGTTGTTTATGTTTTGTTCATACACGCAGAATCAGATATGGAGTTTCAGTTGTGTTGTGTAATTATGTTATGTGGTAGTTACAGTTTCTAGAGTTTGTCTGTACAGAGCCGATGTATTGCATTGGTTCTTGATTTGCACCTATCTTCGGGATATGCGTGTGTATATTCAAGTTTAGTTATGAGTTGATGATATTAATCTAAAGGCACCAAACGTGTTTCAACAAAATTGCAAAGTTAGAGTTAATTTGGTGAGGCCGACTTAGTGAAGCATCATATCTATTCAGTTTATATTACACGGTTGTAATTATGCTTGCATGATTAGTAAAGCCAACAAGGATGTTATGAAGAGTTTTCTAACATGTCCCTTGATCTTATACTTTGAGGAAGATACTTATAGAAAGTCATTTGTCGAATGTTAAGTGTGAATGATAAGAAAAGATACAAGAAAGTGCAGAGCAGAATATCAGTTGAGTTTCATTCATCAAGGATCTATGTGAAGAAGAAGTGACAGATTACAATACACTGGAACTAATTAAGACAGTAGGTCTACTCTACAATTCATCATCAGATATAGTGCATATCTATTCTACAAAAGGTTGTATCCTTCACCATTAAAGCAGTGATATTTTGGACAATGAGTCCTCACCCTTAACCGGGTTATTTGTAAAAGACTCCTAACAGGGTCAGACCCTTAACTAGGTCACTATATTTATTGCATTGTAAAGAACAAATCCTAACAGGGTTGCAAGATCTTCTAACAGGAATTATTATAGACAAGTATAGTTCATTGTGGGTGTTAATTCCCACCGGGGTTTTTACCATTTGGTTTCCCCGTAACCAAATTATGGTGTTGTCTATTGTGTTATCTAAATGTGCATTTACTTTATTGTATTTTTGAGTTAATAAGAGAAAATAATTTAATTAGTTGATAACTGATTCACCCCCCCCCCCTCTCAGTTATCCTTTGGGACTATTCTAATACTTCCTTCAATAAACATTGATTTTGTGTTAGAGAGAGGATATATCGCATAGCACCGTCTTCAATACATGGTTTGGGCCTATTTTCCATGGATGGCATAAAGGTCTCTTACAACAAATTTTTTGAATTGGTGGAGTGTGTCAGACCTTGTTATGATTACAGTAGTTGGATGCAGATTGTTAGATATAAAAAAAGTATGTGTAGGTATGGACTCGCGGCAAATTATATACAACAAAAAGTCAGTGAACAAAGTAAAACAGTAGCTATATACATTGACGGAAGGCCAAAAGCAGCAGGGAGTATTTCAGGTTTTATAAAAAGTACACGACCGTTGTCGACTAAGAAGAAACCCAATTGCACATTTGAGGCGTGCAAGGGAAATCATGTATTTCTATGTGTGATCAAATCAATACGTGGAGGCGAAGAGATGCTTGTCAATTACAATTTGAATCACATAGATACATCTAAACCCACTATTATGGATGAGGTGGTACACACTATGCACCTTTTAAAATTGTTTAAAATTTTAAAAACTCTCTTCTTTTAATTGAACACGTATTTTAACATGTCTCAATAATTTCTAATTTTTGAAATACAGGACTATAGTATAGATCAACAACCACACGATACGCACGACGATGATGGTTCTCATGGGAATTCTTCTTCCTGACAGGTAAAACTCATTGTTGTTGTAAAAATGCACATACAAGAAAAATGTTAATGTGTATTTTTTGTTATGTTTTATTATTCACTAATATTTTGGATAGCTTTTAAATAAAGTGCTAATAATATTATTCTCACAAATGAGTGTTGATCTAAAAAAGGGAAAGGAACAAGTGGTCGATGAGGACGCGCAGGATGAGAAAGATCTATTCATTGTTAGATTTTCATCATACGTTGATCCTGTGGTTGCACTGCAAAAGGTCCTTTGTGCAATTTCAAGAGAGTTAACTCGATTGGCAGATATTAAACCGCAGACTCCTGAAATAATGATGAGAGAGGATGAGTTGGCTCATCGTGTTCAGACTTATACAATAAGTATTAATGTAGTTTTTGTTGGCAAGTTGACTCTCAGGGAGAATGTGACTTATTTTGTGTTTTCATTATGACAACAAAGTCATATGAAGTTTTGTCAAGTAAACTTGTAAGACAAAATGACTAAGTATAGAAGACAGAGCAGAACAAAGATATATAGTTGATCAGAGCACCAGCGCACGTGCATACGAATGATTCAGACTAAGCGCCTTCAGACATAAGCTCTATGATATGTTTTTATGCTTACCCTATAGACACATGGTATGGAATGTCAGTACAAACAAGTTACAGAAAGCTCAAATACACTAGCAGTTCAAAATACAGAGTATGAGTCATTTTTTTGATTAACGTGTAATCTTTTGTTTTGTAAAGGTTAAGTGCCTATTGTAATAAGTTTGTAATCATGTATTAAAAATTAATGTAAACACGCTTAATCCAATTTGTTTAGAAGCATTGTGAATGTTGTTTTTGGGCCGACTAAGGTCTTGTTTATAGACGTGTCTATTCAGGCATGAACATATATATATATATATA
>MU227760.1:2566120-2600327 GCA_018584345.1 Thuja plicata
CTAATGCACCTAGGTTTCCCAGTGGCAAGCCACAGGTGGATCATGTTAGTATTCCTTCCAATGTGAAGGAACACGTGGAGGTGGACACACTAGGCACGATTAGTGCTCTGACACAGACTCTCATTCAATGCGCAACTCCTCTAGTCAAGGGTGACCATGGTCAGTCTGCGAGGGGTCATTTTTGTCATTCTTGTGGATCCCTATGCACATTTGGTTCTACTAAGAGAGAGGAAGAGGATGATGGACTGATGCCTGATGATTTTCTCAATACAACATTTGGCATTAAAACACAGGTAAATATTTGTTACAAGTTCATTAAATTTATTTGATCATATTTCATTTTTAAATAAATGAATTTAATTAAATTAGTATCTATTGTTTATGATGAAAACTCAGGGAGCGAGTGTCGGTGGCAGTGGGAATGATCACCCAGACCCTTTATACACTACCACGTCAACTCCACAAGTATGTATCAAATAAAACATTTTTTAAAGTATACATTTGATTATTCTATAATTATATGGATGTTTGTCTCATAACTTATTGTGCATGTACATTAGTTCACTGTTGTGCCATTGACGTTGACTATAGATAGCGAAGGGCCTTGTTCACATTTTGTTGAGGTATATTTATTTGCATGTTAATTTTATTTACTTGATTATATTTAATTAATAAATGAATGAATAACTAAATTAGTAGACAAATTATGATCAAAATACAGAGGCAAAGTTGTCATGACAATGATCACATTCCTTCACCTGCCTTTGTGACGACATCATTTAGTCCACAGGTATATATGTAATAATGAATTATAATTAACAAGTCAGTGGTTTGTTCTTATATTAATGGTTGTCTTATAAATTACCATACATGTGCACTAGTTTGATGCTGGAGCTACAACATCAACACCGCACACTGAAGGATCGATGGCACCTTCTCAGAGGTATCATTTATTAATTAGTGGGGTTGTAAAATATTATAGGTATTCTTGATAACTACATAATACTCTTGTTGTTTCATTTTTAGTTAATGACAGCAGAGACTCCTCCTTTTGTTCTTGATAGTTTGAATCGTGGCGTAGCTACAGATATAGCTAGTTCTAACGCATTGACCGAGGTATGAAAGAGATAACTTAATTAGAATTGTTATTTTAATAGTTTATATTGAATTTTTAATGATATTAATGTATATATTTTAAATATTAGTTTGATCATTGTTGTAGGGACTCATTACTCCAAATTGTCAGCGTACCCCTTCGGTAGATGTACATAGTGACTATTTGTTAGCGGTAAGAAAATACTCTATTTTATGTCATCCTATAATTAAATTTATATGTATATTAGCTATTGATATTTATACTTGTTATTTTATCAACTCGAGCTGCAGAAGAGTCTAGACAAGAGGACTAGTGAGCGTACTCGCAAGAGTACTGCATCTCCATCGACACGATGATCGAAGGTAGCCCGGGATTTATTTTCTTCCCCTTCTGGGAAATGTCTATATTAGGGATAATCATTGTACGCCAATATGGAATTATTGGACATATTTTTGTATATTGCATAAGTGTTATGTTCTATATCCATTTGGCTTTCACGATGCCAATTTAACTTTATTGGACATATTTGATCTATGACATTATTGGACATATATATTTTTCTTCATGCTCTACAAATATATCATGTGTACTGATGTAACTACTTTATGTTTATAAGGATGTCTTATGCTTTGTAAATTGCCTATCTTATATTTATGTTGGCACTTGTATCTATGTATATTGTTACTGAATAATTCATACTTAATGAGAATATGCCTGTTTCATTTTATAAACCTAGACTCGTAATTTTCATTCCAACACCTTAATGGAATGATAATAGTTCATATAAGATTAAAAAAATATCAATCATACCCAATTTTTGTCCTATTGGAGCATTTTGACCACTTGGACCTATTTAGGGCACTACAAGAATGTTAAGAGATGCACCAATACATTGTGGTCCCGAATGTTTGAATGATTTGTGAAGCATAAAAAGGTTATTCCTGGCATTTACACATCAAATTGAATGTGTTAGCGAAGACGGTTCGATATCAAGACGAGCGGTTTTTAAAATATGTAATGTTTCAGCATTCAATTGCGCAACATTGCACATTTTTGCATCAACCGAGATTGGGTGGGAAAATGAAAATGGAAGCGAATCTCCAAAATATGAGATAGGTTATTGTAGAACTCTGTGACACAGTCTTGTAGCACTTGATGGCTTGTCAATACTCCTTGGGAGCTCCATGTAAGGGACTACTGAATATCGACAGTTTTGTTGCCTAGTGCACCTTGAGGGACACTTGGCTCCATAGCGGTTGGCAATGTTCAAGCCTCTTTGCCTCTGTGGAAAGGTCTCTCCAAGCATTCAACCTACATTTTGGAGCTTTTGGCAAAGACAGTTTGATTCCAGGATGAGCAGTTTTCAAAATATGCAATGTGTCACCATTCAACTGCGCAACCTTGCAATTTTTAGCATCAACTGAGATTGGGTGGGAAAATAAAAATGGAAGCGAATCTCCAAAATCTGAGATAGGTTATTGTAGGCCTGCATAACATAGTCCTATAGCACTTGATGACTCATCGATACCCTTTGAGAACTCCGAGAAGCGAACTACTGAATATCGGCAATTTTGTTGCCTGGTGCACCTTGAGGGACACTTGGCTCCATAACGGTCGACAACGTAAAAAATAGACAGCAACAGTAAAGAGTGGGCCTCTTTCATGAGTTTCTTAACTTTATTAACTTTTTTTTGTTCTTACATAGGGCGCACACCCTATGTCAGAAAAAATAAGAGAGAGAGAGAGAGAGAACATCTTAGGGGTCCTAAGGGCTCTTAAGGGGTCTTATGACCTATTAATGGGTTCTACAACCCCTTATGACATGTTAGGACCCATTATGAAGCCTAAGAGCACATCTTATGGGTCGTAAGGTGTCTTAAGGGGTCCTAAGACCCATTAATGGTTCCTACAACCCCTTATGACACTTTAGGGCCCATTAGGAAGCCTAAAAGTACATCTTAGGGGTCCTAAGGTGTCTTAGGGGGTCTTAGGACCTATTAATGGGTACTACGACCCCTTATGACATGTTACAACCCATTAAGAATCCTAAGAGTGCACCTTAGGTGTCTTAAGGGATCCTCAGACCCATTAATGGTTCCTACAAACCCTTATGATACCTTAAGACCCATTAAAAATCCTAAGAGTACATCTTAGGGGTCCTGAGGTGTCTTAAGGGGTCTTAGGACCTATTAATGGGTTCTACGACCCCTTATGACATGTTATGACCCATTAGGAAGCCTAAGAGTGCATCTTAGGTGTCTTAAGGGGTCCTAAGACCCATTAACAGTTCCTACAACCCCTTATGACACCTTAAGATCCATTAAGAAGCCTAAGAGTACATCTTAGGGGTCCTAAGGTGTCTTAAGGGGTCTTAGGAACTATTAATGGGTTCTACGAACCCCTATGACATGTTACGACCCATTAGGAAGCCTAAGAGTGCATCTTAGGTGTCTTAAGGGATCCTAAGACCCATTAATGGTTCCTACAACCCCTTATGACACCTTAAGACCCATTAAGAATTCTAAGAGTACATCTTATGGGTCCTAAGCTATCTTAAGGGGTCTTAGGACCTATTAATGGGTTCTACAACCCCTGATGACATGTTATGACCCATTAGGAAGCCTAAGAGTGCATCTTCAGTGTCTTAAGGGGTCCTAAGACCCATTAATGGTTCCTACAACCCCTTATGAAACCTTAAGACCCATTAAGAAGCCTAAGAGTACATCTTAGGGGTCCTAAGGTGTCTTAAGGGGTCTTAGGACCTTTTAATGGGTTTGATGACCCCTTTTGACATGTTACAATCCATTAGGAAGCCTAAGAGTGCATCTTAGGTGTCTTAAGGGGTCCTAAGACCCATTAATGGCTCGTACAACCCCTTATGACACCTTAAGACCTATTAATAAGCCTAAGAGTACATCTTAGGGGTCCTAAGGTGTCTTAAGGGGTCTTAGGACCTATTAATGGGTTCTACAATCCCTTATGATATGCTACAACCCATTAGGAAGCCTAAGAGCGCATCTTAGGTGTCTTAAGGGGTCCTAAGACCCATTAATGGTTCCTACAACCCCTTATGACACCTTAAGACACATTAAGAAGTTTAAGAGTACATCTTACGGGTCCTAAGGTGTCTTAAGGGGTCTTAGGACCTATTAATGGGTTCTATGACCCCTTATGACATGTTACAACCCATTAGGAAGCCTAAGAGTGCATCTTAGGTGTCTTAAGGGATCCTAAGACCCATTAATGGTTCTTACAACCCCTTATGACACCTTAAGACCCATTAAGAAGCCTAAGAGTACATCTTAGGGGTCCTAACATGTCTTAAGGGGTCTTAGGACCTATTAATGGGTTCTATAACCCTTTATGACATGTTATGACCCATTAGGAAGCCTAAGAGTGCATTTTAGGTTTCTTATGGGATCCTTAGACCCATTAATGGTTCCTACAACCCCTTATGACACCTTAAGACCCATTAAGAATCCTAAGAGTACATCTTAGGGTTCCTAAGGTGTCTTAAGGGGTCTTAGGACCTATTAATGGGTTCTACGACCCCTTATGACATGTTACGACCCATTATGAAGCATAAGAGTGCATCTTAGGGGTCGTAAGGTGTCTTAAGGGGTCCTAAGACCCCTTAATGGTTCCTACAACCCCTTATGACACCTTAAGACCCACTAGGAAGCCTAAGAGTACATCTTAGGGGTCCTAAGGTGTCTTAAGTGGTCTTAGGACCTATTAATGGGTTCTACGACCCCTTATGACATGTTATGACCCATTAGAAGGCCTTATAGTGCAGCTTTGGTTTCTTAAGGGATCCCAAGACCCATTAATGGTTCCTACAACCCCTTATGACACCTTAAGACCCATTAAGAAGCCTAAGAGTACATATTAGGGGTCCTAAGGTGTCTTAAGGGGTCTTAGGACCTATTAATGGGTTCTACGACCCCTAATGACATGTTACGAACCATTAGGAAGCCTAAGAGTGAATCTTAAGTGTGTTAAGGGGTCCTAAGACCCATTAATGGTTCCTACAACCCCTTATGACACCTTAAGACCCATTAAGAAGCCTAAGAGTACATCTTAGGGTTCCTAAGGTGTCTTAAGGGGTCTTAGGACCTATTAATGGGTTCTACGACCCCTTATGACATGTTAGGACCCATTAGGAAGCCTAAGAGTGCATCTTAGGTGTTTTAAGGGGTCGAAAGACCCATTAATGGTTCCTAAAACCCCTTATGACACCTTAATACCCATTAAGAAGCCTACGAGTACATATTAGGGGTCTTAAGGTGTCTTAAGGGGTCTTAGGACTTATTAATGGGTTCTACGACCCCTTATGACATGTTACAACCCACTAGAAAGCCTAAAAGTGCATCTTAGGTGTCGTAAGGGGTCTTAAGACTTATTAATAGTTCCTACAACCCCTTATGACACCTTAAAACCAATTAAGAAGCCTAAGAGTACATCTTACGGGTCCTAAGGTGTCTTAAGGGGTCTTAGGACCTATTAATGAGTTCTACAACCCCTTATGACATGTTACGACCCATTAGGAAGTCTAAGAGTGCATCTTAGGTGTCTTAAGGGATCGTAAGATCCATTAATGGTTCCTACAACCCCTTATGACACCTTCAGATCCATTAAGAAGCCTAAGAGTACATCTTAGGGGTCTGAAGGTGTCTTAAGGGGTCTTAGGACCTATTAATGGGTTCTACGACCCCTTATGACATGTTACGACCCATTAGGAAGACTAAGAGTGCATCTTAGGTGTCTTAATGGGTCCTAAGATTGATTAATGATTCATATAATCCCTTATGACACCTAAAGACCCATTAAGAAGCCTAAGAGTACATCTTAGGGGTCCTAAGGTGTCTTAAGGGGTCTTAGGACCTATTAACAGGTTCTATGACCCTTATGACATGTTACGACCCATTATGAAGCCTAAAAGTGCATATTAGGGGTCGTAAGGTGTCTTAAGTGGTCCTAAGACCCATTAATGGTTCCTACAACCCCTTATGAGACCTTAAGACCCATTAAGAAGCCTAAGAGTAAATCTTATGGGTCCTAAGATGTCTTAAGGGGTCTTAGGACCTATTAATGGGTTCTACGACCCCTTATGACATGTTAAAACCCATTAGGAAGCCTAAGAGTGCATCTTAGGGGTCATAAGGTGTCTTAAGAGGTCCTAAGACCCATTAATGGTTCCTAAAACCCCTTATGACACCTTAAGACCCATTAAGAAGCCTAAGAGTACATCTTACGGGTCATAATGCATCTTAAGGGGTCGTAGGACCCATTAATGACTCCTACAACTCCTTATGAACCCTTACAAACCCTTAGGAAGCCTAAGAGTACATCTTAGGGTTCCTAAGGTGTCTTAAGGGGTCATAGGATCTATTAATAAGTCCTAAAACCCTTTATGACACTTAAATGACCGATTAGGAAGCCTAAGAGTACATCTTAGGGGTCGTAAGGTGGGGTAGGGCAAGGGAAAGAAAGAGAGAGTAAGAGAGTTTGAAGAATAGGAGGAGAGAGGAAGACAATATGAGAGAGAGCGAGAGAGAGATAGGTGAGAATGAGGAGAGAGATATTAGATGGTGTGTGTGTGTGTGTGTTTGTGTGTGTGTGTGTTGTGTGTGTGTGTGTGTGTGTGTGAGAGAGAGAGAGAGAGAGAGAGAGAGAGAGAGAGAGAGAGAGAGAGAGAGAGAGAGAGAGAGAGAGAGAGAGAGAGATTTGATTAGTCATGCTAACTGAGGTTTACTTTTACAACAAGGTCTAGTAATGTGATTTGCACATGTGACATCCACTGGATTAATATATAATGTCAAACACTAGAGGTGAAACAAGTATTCATAGATTGTTGCATATAATGCCAAATACTAGAAGTGAAACAAGATAATGTCATATACTAGAAGGGAAACAAGTATTCAAACATTGTTGCATCTCTCTCTCTCTCTCTCTCTCTCTCTCCAAGAATTATACAAATAGTCTTCCCAAATTCCTTGGTTTTTTGTCATTGTTTACCATGACTTCATGTTGCAATCCTGCTTATCTCTCCAGCTCTGAGTTAGAGAAACTAAAAAGAAAAAAATTGGACAAACATGTCATGACACCCAGGGTAGGAAGAAAGGTCATTTCACAAAGTATCTACACGTAATAATCATATCATGCATACCAAAAATATTGTGTCAAGTTAGGCTCGAATGCATTGTACACCCCTTACATAATTCAGAATCCTTGGGAATGCATAGAAAATAGAAGATTGATTTCCACCCAGTCCATGCCTAGTGCATCTATTGCTTCCTGATAGATTATTACAGGGGCTTCCACCTATTATGAGATCAAAACCTCCAATTGAGTTAATAATTTCATCAAGTCTTTCTACTATTAGATCCTTCACATCCCCCACCTCAATTAGTTTACCCTTTTGATATGATTTTTCCCACCAGCTTCTGAGAATAAGCCTTTTTTATTTGCAAATTTTTGTAGATACAACATAATTGAGTAGAATACCCAAATGATGCAAAGAAACTTCTACACCCCAATTCCAGATAACAGAGAAAGGGCATTTATCCCCTTTGGATAAATAGGCTTCAAAATAGAAAGGTGGTATCTTATCATTTCTACCTGGAAAGCATTTCCAATGGATCATATACAATCTATCTTGGAAGAATAGATACGTGTGTAGCAAAGGTAAAATCTGACAATATTTTTCATATTCAGGAAATGCCTCTTCAATTGTCATTGGTGGCAAAGGTAAAATATAAAAATGATTATCAATAGGAAGGTTATGCATGTAACCATGTTTTCTACTAGAAACTGAAAAGTACTTAGAATCCACAAATTTTGGTTCAATATTATGGAGATATCAGGATATTTTTGCCCATATGTACCCCTTATTATATTTAACACATTTTCAAAATAAAAATAAGGGGGCCTTGCACAAACATTTTAAGCTTCAGCCGTCGATCGACAGGGTGACTTGGAACTCCAAATCCAACCAATCCTTTAACATGGCGTGGTAAACAAAAATTCATATCATCTTCTACAGACAAACCTTTCAAAGACGTACTTCCTTCCAAGTTTATCTTCTGAAATGGTTTCTTGTGATGGGTTTCATTGTGATTTTTTAGTCTTTCATTCAATCCCTGCAAAAGGAAACCTTGGTTAGCATGACTAATATAGGGTGTACGCCCTATATTGCGTATGCCATATAGGGCGTACGCCCTATACAATGCACACCTATAGTGAGTATAGGGTGTGCGCCCTTTTAATGAAATTGTAATTTACCAAGCCTAAGGCTTGGATTTGCCTTGGAGTTCCAACCGAAAGGCTTGGAGGATTCAAACAGGCCTGACACGTGTTTTCTAGCAAACCTACTAAAAAATAACATTTTTTCTTGTGTTCTCCCCATCATGTTTGCACGTGATTTAATAATGATAAAATCAAATGATATGATATTGTAGATCTCTCTGATAGCTATCTAACCATGTAATTTATTTTGAATTCTCATTATGTTAAGCATTTCATCTCTAATTTATTTTCTAAGTATGTCCATTTTTTGTCAAAAACCAACGTGTATTCATTTGGGCTTAGATTTTGACTCGTTCATCAAATTTTGAAAAAAATTACATTTTGAGAAACTAGACTCCATTCTACACACTTTAAAAAACAATAAGTTTTGATTTTCAATTATTTTTCAATGATTTCTAGGGGGAGCGCACAGAAATTTCACGTTTTCAGGATGTGTCCACTTCAGAAAATGGCAAAAAATCACACTTTCATAAAAAAATTAGCAGAAAAATCTGGGATAAACTAGGTGGTGTTAACTAATTACTCACTGGAGAGATTAAATTTATTTAAAAAAAAGTTAACATTTTAGGGGGAGCACACCAGACACTATGTTATGTTTTTTCACAAAAAGCAAGACCACTTTTTGTGCTCCCCCTTTTTGAGGGCCTTAATCTCCATCATTTCTAAAAAAAATTAGTAGTTTAGAAACAAGATTCAGAGTAGAACAACTCTTTGTATTGTGACATTTTAAAATTTTGAGTGTAAATATCCTCAATTTCTCATTGAAGTTCAGAGTTTTCTGATTTCAGAAAAAAGTGGCATCTTATACCCCCTTTTTGGTCCCCCATCTTTGCGCACTTACCCATTTATCGAATTTGTATAATGCTCAGATCCTTCCCTAAAATGTTTATTCAAAATGTATAAGACTACATCTATTGGGACAATTTTGACCCTAATTTTTGGGATATGCAAAATTCCATTATGTAGGTCTCTATCTTGACTTGATTCCAAATTATTTCCTCTTGAACCTTCCACCTATGCACCTAAAGGAGGGAAAATGTTAGGCTGATGGTGGTGCAGGAGCACAAAAGACCAACATGAAGACCATGAATCAAACCATGAATAATACAAAGGAATGGAGTGCACCTAATGGAAAGTAGAGGTCCAAGAAGATCAAAGGGATCCTAGGTGATGAAAATCATATCAACTATGGTGTATTGGCTCCTATAATGTTTCGATGTCATGAAATGTCATTTGCATATTAAGAATAAGTTATATCCTGAAAGGATTAAATGAATGTAATTTGGACCATTAGTGTCCCAATATGTTTAGTAGGTTCTAGGGCTTTAGTTTGGCTTTGAATAAGTCTCCTAGGTGTTTGACAACGTTCGACGTTCTTAATATTCAAATTTCCAAAGGTTTAAAAGCATTTTTAAAGTTTAAAAATTCAAATATTTGAAAAGTAACGGCTAATAGCCATTTAGGAGGGAAATGAAGTTTCTATTGTAAAAACACTTAACTAATCCCTCAAACTGACTGAAAGTAGTTGGGGAAGTTAAGTTTTACATTCCTATTTGTATTTGGCATTCCATTGTTCACATGTGGTGGGTGGAGTGTACGGACTGCAACAACAATATCAATAAAATATAAGTTTAAATCTCCAACTTGAGTGTTCAATACATTTTGGATGGTTTAAACACTTCCGACTTTAAGTTTTTGGTAAATGTTAGAATAGTAAGAAATCTAGGGTCATTTATATATCCATTCCAGTGCATTGAAGTTGTTTTATATGACTGTACTGTCATTTCCAGCAAGTTAGAAATCTGATTTTGTTAAGTTTCTATCCATTTTGTAGTTAGTTTTGCAAACCTTGATCCTTTACATGCACTAAAAGGCCTAGAATCCAGAGAAGGAAGATAATAACCATGTACCATAAGTTCTAATACTGATTCTTGCAGATATTTGAGGAATGAAGTGATCACAAGTTGTTTTGGAGAAGGGTTTCAAGTGAAATTGATGGCTAAGGTATAGAAGAAAGAGATCGGGATTAAGGACATAGCCTTTTTATGATTAGAACAATATTTTAGGGTGGTATGAATATTGAATCAACCACAAATTTGTCAAAGAAGAGTGTGGATGGTCAAGATTGGCGAGGCCCTAGATTTAAGGGTTTGAAGTCACCAAATTGGGGATTTTGGGGTTCCTTGAGGTTTGGGTCTAATTACTATTAGGATTAGAGGTTTTGTGTCATTTTAGGTCACTTCCTAGGATTTGGGACATTGGGGACATGATTGTGATATAGTTTCTTTGTAAATTGGGGTCTTTTTATGCATTTTTTGAGCCATAGTGTGAGGACTGTCACATATGGTCCAAAGGAGTCACTAGTTTCCTTTTGGTATGTTGTATAAGGGGATAAAGGGTATCCAAAAATACAATATTTTAGGTTATTAATTTGGGAAAATCTAATCTTAAGGGAAAATTATTCTCGTCGCAGGGCTACAAGAAGGTCTATTATGCCTAGTAGTAGTTTGGTGAAGAACTGAAGGCTAGGAAAGTTGGGTGGTTTTTGACACCTTGAAAACACTTTGATATGTTATCATACACCCCATATACATCAAATCCATCATTATTTTGTACCTAGGGTAACCTTGGTTATATTTGGTCTATTTGAGCCATTGTGCTTTGGGAAGGGTAGTTCATTTGTGAACCAAATTTGGCATCTTACCTTGAAGAGAAGTCCATCACATCATCTAGTGCATCAAGTGGTATTATAGAAAAAATAGATCAGGTAAGATGTCTAAAGGAGAAGAGGATTGTCCCATAAGGATGACAAACATAGAGTTGGCCAGGATAGTCAGGGAGCAGTTGGCAGACAATAGGAAGTTGAAAGCAACTTTGGAACAAAGGGAGAACGAGAACCATGACAAGGATAGAATGATGAGGACCATGATGGAGAGGATCTCAAAACTAGAGAAGAAAGACAAGAACATCAGATTGGATGAGTAAGTAGAAGAAGGAGAAGAAGAAGAAGAAGTGCCCCAAGAGGAAGAACAGTTAGACCCTGAGGATGACAGGATGGCTAAGTTGGTGAAAGCTATAAAGAATGGAGATTCAAGGGTAAGGAAATAATTGCCAATGTATGGAGGAAAGATAGATGATGAGGAACTAATAGATTGGTTCAGTGCAATTGAAAATTTCTTTGAGTGTGAAGGAATAGAGGAGAAGGACAAAGTGAAGATTGCAAAGTTCAGGATGAAGGGACATGCACTATTGTGGTGGGATTGTGTTCAGGGAGAAAGATGGAAGAATGGGAAACCCAAGATCACATCTTGGTATAGTATGATGGAGGAGATGAAGGAATTTTTTTTTCCAAAGGATTATAGAGTGCAGTTGTACAAGAAGATAAGAGATTTTAGACAAAAGGATATGGATGTGCAGAGGTACACCGAGGAGTATCATAAGTTGGATATCAGAACAGGTCACAGAGAAGAAGTGGAAGAAAATATTGCAAGGTGCATGGGGGCCCTAAGGTTCAATATTCAGGATGAACTTAGTCTTACTACCCCAAGGACAATTGATGAATGCTATCAATTAGCCATGAAGGCTAAAGAAAAGATAAGGAGGCATGAGAAGCAGAATAGCACAAGAGGAGGATCTTCTATGAGGGGAAGAGGAGGTAGAGGTACCACTGATTTTAAGTCACAATGAAAAAGACAATCCATACACATAAGAGACAAGAGGAGGATATAGAGGAGGAAGGGGAGATGGAATGTTCACAAGAAGATGCTTTACTTGAAATGAAGTGGGTCATCAGTCCTTTAGATGTCCTAAATGGAATGAGGACAAGAGTAGGGACATGAGAGTGAACTTGATGGAAGAAGACACAAAGAGAGAAGAGCAGAAAGAGACCATTTTAATTCAACCAGAGGATGGAGAATGCTTATTGATGGGAAGAGGACACCCTTGGAATCCACAAATGAGTATATTCAGATCAAATTGCTTAATTCAAGGTAAAGTTTGTAGACTCATTATAGACTCAGGAGCAAGTAATAATGTTGTGTCTCATGAGGTTGTGAGGAAGTTAAATTTGAAAACATTTCTACATCCTAAGCCATATTATGCTACTTGGGTAAATGTGAATCAGAATTTGTTGGTTAGTACTCAAGTCATGATTGAATTTTCAGTTGGCAAGTACAGAGATAGGGTATTATGCGATGTTTTGGATATGAGTTGTCGACATTTGATCTTAGGTAGGTCTTGGCAATGGTCAAGGAAATTTATTCATGATGGATTCAAAAATAAGTAATTGGTTTACCATGAAGGAAAGAGATATGAGTTGCAACCATTAGTAAGGCACCAAGAAGAACCAATACTTATGTGTTTTGGGAAGGAGATAGAAAAGAAGGTTCAGTATGATACTGGATGGAAGACGGATGAGAAAGTACAGTCAAGAGGCTACTATGACAGTCCTAAAGGAGGAGAGCTTTGGGACCTAGCCTTTGTGCAAGTTAGGACCATAAAGTGCCCTATGATGCAGTCCAAGAAAAGCAACGGGGAATAGATGTTAGATCATAGATCTAAACCATGGAGTGGGTCAAAGAAGGAGGAATTCCAACCCTCTTACTGTCCTTCCCAAGGGCAGGTAGCAAAACCATGTTTTTATTTTAACAAATTGTGTGTGAATGTAGGTTGGAAAGATGTGAGAAGGAAGATCACTTTTGGGGATTACTTCAACCCTAGATTACAGAGGTCCCTTAAGCCACACAAATCTTGGGATAAGCATTTCATTGGTGGTGGGGAGTATGGTGCAGGAGCACCAAGGACAAGAGCACCAAGGACCAACATGAAGACCATGAATCAAACCATGAAGAATATGAAGGAATGGAGTGAACCTAATGGCAAGAAGAGGTGCAAGAAGATCAAAGGGATCCTAGGTGATGAAAAACACATCAACTATGGTGTATTGGCTCCTATAATGTTTTGATGTCATGAAATGGCATTTGCATATTAAGAATAAGTTATATCCTGAAAGGATTAAATGAACGTAATTTGGACCATTAGTGTCCCAATATGTTTAGGAGGTTATAGGGGTTTAGTTTGGCTTTGAATAAGTCTCCTAGGTGTTTGAAAATCTTTGGAGTTCTTAATTTTCCAATTCGCAAAGGTTTAAAAGCATTTTTATAGTTTGAAAATTCAAATATTTGAAAAGTAATGGCTAATAGCCATTTAGGAGGGACATGAAGTTTCTATTGTAAAAAAACTTAACTAATCCCTCAAAAAAATTGAAAGAGGTTGGGGAAGTTAAGTTTTACATTCCTATTTGTATTTGGCATTCCATTGTTCACATATGGTTGCTCGAGTGTGCGAACTGCAACAACAATATCAATAAAATATAAGTTTCAATCTGCAACTTGAATGTTCAATACATTTTGGATGGTTTAAACACTTCTTACTTTAAGTTTTTGGTTGATTTTTGAATAGTAAGAAATCTAAAGTCATTTATCTATCCATTACAATGCATTGAAGTTGTTTTATATGACTGTACTGTCATTTCCAGCAAGTTAGAAATCTGATTTTGTTAAGTTTCTATCCATTTTGTAGTTAGTTTTACAAAACTTGATCCTTTCCATTGACTAAAAGGCCTATAATCCATGGAAGTAAGATAATAACCATGTACCATAAGTTCTAATACTGATTCTTGCAGAGATTTGAGGAATGAAGTGATCACAAGTTGTTTTGGAGAAGGGTTTCAAGTGAAATTGATGGCTAAGGTATAGAAGCAAGAGATCGGGATTAAGAACATAGAAATTTTATAATTGGAACAGTATTGTAGGGTGGTATGAATGGTGAATCATCCACCAATTGGTCCAAGAAGAGTGTGGATGGTCGAGATTGGTGAGGCCCTAGATTTAAGGGTTTGAAGTCACCAAATTGGGGCTTTTTTTGTTCCTTGAGGTTTGGGTCTAATTCCTCTTAGGATTAGAGGTTTTGTGTCATTTTAGGTAACTAACCATGAGTTGGGACATTGGGGACATGATTCTGATATAGTTGCTTTGTAAATTGGGGTCTTTTTATGCATTTTTGGAGCCATAGTGTGAGGACAGTCACATATGGTCCAAAGGAGTCACTAGCTTACTTTTGGTATGTTTTAAAAGGGGATAATGGTATTCAAAAATACAATTTGTTTGGTTATTCCTTTGGGAAAATCTAAACTTAAGGGCAAATTACTCTCTCTGCAGGGCTACAAGGAAGGCTATTAGGCCTAGTAGTAGTTTGGTGAAGAATTGAAGGCCAGGAGAGTTGGGTGGGTTTTGAAACCTTGAAACCAATTTTATATGTCCTCATACACCCCATATACATCAAATCCATCATTATTTTGTACCTAGGGTAACCTTGGTTGTATTTGGTCTTTTTGAGCCATTGTGCTTTGGGAAGGGTAGTTCATTTGTGAACCAAATTTGGCATCTTACCTTGAAGAGCTGTCCATCACATCATCCAGTGCATCAAGTGGTATCAGAGCACAAGTAGATCATGGAAGATGTGTGAAGTAGAAGAGGAGTTTCCCACAAGGATGACAAACATGAAGTTGGCCAGGATAGTCAGGGATCAGTTGGTATACAATAGGAAGTTGAAAGCAACATTGGAACAAAGGGAGAAAGAGAACCATGAGAAGGATAGAATGGCGAGGACCATGATGGAGAGGATCTCAGCACTAGATAAGAGAGACAAGAACATCAGATTGGATGAGGAAGTAGAAGAAGGAGAAGAAGAAGAAGTACCCCAAGTGGAAGAACAGTTAGACCCTAATGATGAGAGGATGGCTTAGTTGGTGAAAGCTATAAAGAATGGAGATTCAAGGGTAAGGATAGACTTACCAATGTATGGAGGAAAGATGGATGATGAGGAACTAATAGATTGATTCTGTGGAATTGAGAATTGCTTTGAGTATGAAGGAATAGAGAAGGACAAAGTGAAGATTGCAAAGTCTAGGATGAAGGGACATGCACTATTGTGGTGGGATTGTGTTCAGGCAGAAAGATGGAAGAATGGGAAACCCAAGATCACATCTTGGTATACTGTGATGGAGAAGATGAAGGAAACTTTTTTTCCAAAGGATTATAGAGTGAAGTTGTACAAGAAGATGAGAGATTTTAGACAAAAGGATATAGATGTGCAGAGGTACACTGAGGAGTTCCATAAGTTGGATACTAGAAAAGGTCATGAAGAAGAAGTGGAAGAAAAGATTGCAAGGTACATGGGGGGACTAAGGTTCAACATTCAGGATGAACTTAGTCTTATTACCCCAGGGACATTTGATGAATGTTATCAATTAGCCATGAAGGCTGAAGAGAAGATAAGAATGAGGCATGAGAAGCAGAATAGCACAAGAGGAGGATCTTCTATGAGGGGAAGAGGAAGTAGAGGTACCACTGATTTTCAGAATCACAATGACAAAGAAAAGCCATACACATCAGAGACAAGAGGAGGATATAGAGGAGGAAGAAGTGGAGGAAGAGGAAATGGAATGTTCACTGGAAGATGCTTTACTTGCAATGAACTAGGTCATCAGTCCTTTAGATGTCCTAAATGGAATGAGGACAAGAGAAGGGACAGGAGAGTGAACTTGATGGAAGAAGACACAAAGAGAGAAGAGCAACAAGAGGCATTTTAATTCAACCAGAGGATGGAGAATGATTATTGATGGGAAGAGGACAGCCATGGAATCCACAAATGAGTATATTCAGATCAAATTGCTTAATTCAAGGTAAAGTATGTAGACTCATTATAGACTCAGGAGAAAGTCATAATGTTGTATCTCATGAGGTTGTGAGGAAGTTAAATTTGAAAAAAATTCTACATCCTAAGCCATATTATGCTACTTGGGTAAATGTGAATCAGAATTTGTTGGTTAGTACTCACGTCATGATTGAATTTTCAGTTGGAAAGTACAGAGATAGGGTATTATGTGATGTTTTGGATATGAGTTGTGGACATTTGATCTTAGGTAGGTCTTGGCAATGGTCAAGGAAAGTTGTTCATGATGGATTCAACAATAAGTACTTGGTTTACCATGAAGGCAAGAGATATGAGATGCAACCATTAGTAAGGCACCAAGAAGAACCAATAATTATGTGTTTTGGGAAGGAGATAGCAAAGAAGGTTTAGTATCATAGTGGATGGAAGAGGGATGAGAAAGTACAGTCTAGAGGCTACTATGACAGTCATAAAGGAGGAGAGCTTTGGGACCTAGCCTTTGTGCAAGTTGGGACCATAAAGTGTCCTATGATGTAGTCAGAGAAAAGAAAGGGGGAAGAGATGTTAGATCATAGATCTAAGCCATGGAGTGGGTCAAAGGAGGAGGAATTCCAACCCTCTTATTGTCCTTCGCAAGGTTAGGCAACAAAATCATGTTTTTATTTTAACAAATTGTGTGTGAATGTAGGCTGGAAAGATGTGAGAAGGAAGATCACTTGGGGGGATTACTTCACCCCTACATTACAGAGGTCCCTTAAGCCACACAATTCTTGGCACAAGCATATCATTGGTGGTGGGGAGTATAGTGCAGAAGCACCAAGGACAGGAGCACCAAGGACCAACATGAAGACCATGAATAAAACCATAAAGAATATGAAGGAATGCAAAGCACCTAATAGAAAGAAGAGGTCCAAGAATATCAAAGGGATCCTACATGACTAAAATCATATCAACTATGGTGTATTGGCTCCTATAATGTTTTGATGTCATGAAATGGCATTTGCATATTAAGAATAAGTTATATCCCGAAAGGATTAAATGAATGTAATTTGGACCATTAGTGTCCCAATATGTTTAGGAGGTTCTAGGGGTTTAGTTTGGATTTGAATAAGTCTCCTAGGTGTTTGAAAACCTTTGTAGTTCTTAATTTTCTAATTCGCAAAGGTGTAAAAGCATTTTTAAAGTTTGAAAATTCAAATATTTGAAAAGTAACGGCTAATAGCCATTTAGGAGGGAAATGAAGTTTCTATTGTAAAAACACTTAACTAATCCCTCAAACCGATTGAAAGAGGTTGGGGAAGTTAAGTTTTACATTCCTATTTGTATTTGGCATTTCATTGTTCACATATGGTGGTTGGAGTGTACGGACTGCAACAATAATATCAATAAAATATAAGTTTAAATCTCCAACTTGAATGCTCAATACATTTTGGATGGTTTAAACACTTATTAATTTAAGTTTTTGGTTGATGTTGGAATATTAAGCAATCTAAATTCATTTATCTATTCATTCCAATGCATTGAAGTTGTTTTATATGACTGTACTGTCATTTCTAGCAAGTTAGAAATCTGATTTTGTTAAGTTTCTATCCATTTTATAGTTAGTTTTGAGAACCTTGATCCTTTCCATGAACTCAAAGGCCTAGAATCCATGGAAGGAAGATATTAACCATGTACCATAACTTATAATACTGTTTCTTGCAGAGATTTGAGGAATGAAGTGATCACAAGTTGTTTTGGAGAAGGGTTTCAAGTGAAATTGATTGATAAGGTGTAGAAGAAAGAGATTGGGATTAAGGACATAGACTTTTTATGATTGGAATAGTATTTTAGGGTGGTATGAATGGTGAATCAACCACCAATGGGTCCAAGAAGAGTGTGGATGGTCGAGATTGGTGAGGCTCTAGATTTAAGGATTTGAAGTCACCAAATTGGGGCTTTTGGGGTTCCTTGAGGTTTAGGTCTAATTCCTCTTATGATTAGAGGTTTCGTGTCATTTTAGGTCACTTCCTAGGATTTGGGACATTGGAGACATGATTCTGATATATTTTCTTTGTAAATTGGGGTGTTTTTATACATTTTTTGAGCCATGGTGTGAGGACAATCACATATGGTCCAAAGGAGTCACTAGTTTCCTTTTGGTATGTTTTAGAAGGGGATAAAGGGTATCCAAAAATACAATTTTTTTGGTTAGTCCTTTGGGAAAATATAAACTTAAGGGAAAATTACTTTTGCTGCAGGGGCTACAAGGAAGGCTATTAGGCCTAGTAGTAGTTTGGTGAAGAATTGAAGGCTAGGATAGTTGGGTGGGTTTTGAAACCTTGAAACCACTTATATATGTCCTCATAAACCCCATATACATAAAATATGTCATTATTTTGTACCTAGGGTAACCTTGGTTGTATTTGGTCTATTTGAGCCATTGTGCTTTGGGAAGGGTAGTTCATTTGTGAACCAAATCTGGCATCTGACCTTGAAGTGAAGTCCATCACATCATCCAATGCATTAGATGGAGGTTTGATTAGGTTGAACCGAAATTTAGGGATTAACCATGAAATATAATATAAATATATAATTGAATTGAAATCATGTTGTAATGTATCACCTAGGATAGATCTAAAATTGAAATATTTGAATCTTATACCTTATTGATACAACACTCTTAAATGTGATTATTGAGAATTGTTTGTACATGATGTAATAGTTAGGAATAAGTGCTACTGATTCCCATCTTGAAAGAGTAATGAGGTTACCCCCAATGTCTCAGCAGTCATGATACAACTGTGTGGAGACTCAATTGAAGATAAATGTGAATGTTCACAAGGAGGCCTTTGTTGGTTCATTCGAAAGAAGCTAGGAAAAAATATCTTTAAACACTTTTTACAACCATTTTAAAATTTTTTAATACTAATATGCATGCAATTCTATTCATGCAAGCTAAATTGAAATCTAAGATGAATTTTTAGATTTAACCCTGTTTGAAAAAAAATCAAAAGAAAGTAACAAGATATTTTAAGAAAACTACTGAAAATAAATTCCTAATAGAAATCAACCATCAATGCTTCAACTCACATATTTTATGTTAGACATGATAAAGGAAACCCACAAAATATGCATCAGAATAACTCACAACTCATATTCAACAGATGTAATTTCGAATGGAATTCAATAAGATAGAACATTTCTCAAAATTCAACGGATCACAAAGCGCTTCATGTATGCACACAAGCGACACAGATTTATCCTCAAGGAAAAATTGAAATATCTTCTCCAAAAATCTGTCACAACGAGTAGATTCAATAACAATTAATACCAATCTAACAATTAAGAGGAACAATCACAAAGAAACACAGTTGGTTCTTGAATTCTGAAAATAAATTCTCAAAAGTCACATAGATGGCAGCCAAAATACACCCTAAATACAACACTAATTGTATTAGGTTTCGATTTCAAAAGATCCTACCTTTATTACATTGTAGAGAATTTTTTTAAATAGATATTGCATTCATGAGTTATGAATCTCGTAAGTACGGTTTCCAGCCGTGCAAAAACTAGAAAATAAAAATAAATCTAAACCTTAACTACAACTAAACAATCCTAAATGTTTGGTTATTATTCTGAAATGGATTTTCATCCATTATTACATTAAAATCATGCAAAAATGATCCCCAATCACATTCGGATTTGTAGGGAAAGACTGTAGGTCCACTATTTTTTGCAAGAAATGCCTTCATTTTGGACCCAGACTTTGTTTGTAACGCCTAAAATTGAGGGGAAAAAGTGCCATCATGTCATGTAACTAATTGACTACTCCTTTAAAGCCAAAAATGACCAATATCGTGTGATCTGTAGCCCTGAAAAACTTGACTTTTTCTCAAAATGTGATTTTATGCATTTTCAGGGTTGCAAGGGCTTTGAATCTTGAACGCCCAATTGCCTTTGTAGATGAATGAAGGCCAAAACACATATGAAATCAAAACTTAGTGTTGAGAACCACATCCAGATGAGCTTCTTGAAATCTTTCAATAGCTTCATCAATTTCACCAAAATCGGAAAGGTTTATGAAATTTAAGTGAGCTTGTTGCCTCCTCCAGAAAGATGTAAGCTCAGAATCAAACCTCTTTATCTCTTTGATATGATTCATTATTTCCCTCATATCTTCCTTTACATATAAAATTTTTGGTATATCCTTTTCGTGTGTGTAGAAGGTAATCCTTTTATTTGTACTTCATGGGTAGAATGGAGGTCATCAATGTTTATTGAAAGTAAAAACTAATCTAAAGAAGATAAATCAAATAAATCTACCCTAGGAAACCAAAAATCAGGAAAAAACCCAAAAACATTGAAGGCTCAAAACCCTAAGACAGTAGCCCACTGGGACTTTTAGAATTGCGGGGTATCACAGTCTGACATCCTTGATCGGGCTTTTGGAACTAGGAAACCATGATATATCTGATCACTATTGCCTGATGTGGGGAGAACTCAAAGCTCCAGGCTGCAAAACCTATGTCAGGGTTTCAAAGTGCAAAGACTCTGAAATCTTGAGGTAGCCTTGTGGTGATAGTCATTTAATAGTGTTGGGGATTCAAATTTTGAGGACTCTAGAATCTTTAGCCCTAGACTGCCTTAGTCACTAGTTGGGTAAGGACCTTGGGGACTTCAAAGGTGTTGGAGTTAGGACAATGCCGACACTTCGAAAGTCTTAAATGACTAAAAAAACTTAAAAACTAAGTCCTAAAAACCAACAAAAACCAAACTAAAAAAATAACACAAAGGGAAGAAGAAAAAAATGGGAAGGAAAAACCTAAAAATGACAAGCAGGTGCCCAACTATTGGGAGGACATGGGCCCAAAATTTGATGCGCCATACACTGGATTAAACCAAACAAAAGGGCCACTCTACCGAGACACAAAATAAAAAATAAAAATGGGGGTCCCCATTAGGCCAAGTAGCCAAAATGGGGTGTGAGTTGTGGGGGCACAATAAATATCCCCAAAAAAGGAGAAATGACCAAGGCATTTTTTCATTAGAAAATCACCTTTCAAACTAGCACCACACCAAGGAACCCAACTGAGTCATTGGTACAAGGGAATACTATTTCATGAGGTTTGAGAGTGATAGATTTTGTCAATGGTTTCTAGTTGTGCTCAAATTTTATTTATTCCGAATAGGCGCTTCAACAAAGTTACCTTGGAGGATGAATACCAAAACCATTTAACAAAATCAACCTAAATTTCCTAGAGAATGCTTTACTTCCAATCAAACGTCTATAGCCCCAACAAAGCTCTTTGTATGATTCAGTATAGCCTTTCTCTACTGCTACTCAAGCATCCATAGCCCTAATAGAGGTTACTAGAACCACCTATTTTATTATGACTGAGTATTTTTTCTTAAACATCATGATTGTGTGGATCACTTAGTAATATTTTTTCTTTTCCTTAACTTCTTAATGGTTTAAACCGCTCAGTGATTCTTCTTTTGTAGATCTCTGGGTGATTTAGGTCACTTAGCTTCTTCTAATTTTTACAAGCTTCTTTGATGATGTGGATCACTTAGTAATCCTTCTTTTCTCATATACATTTTTTATGCTCTTTTTTTAGACGGATTTGTAGGGTTCTAAAATCATGTGGTTATCTAGGTTGATATGCATATAACGACTCTGATATTCACCTAACTAAGAGACCTCGCTTCAGGTCAAGTCCTTTAGATGTGTGTATGTGATTTTGGACAGCCAGTGTCAAATATTATCCTATCATTTGGGTGAAAAAACACTTCCAAATCCAATTACCAGATGTAGTTCCTAAAATGAGGTTTTATTCTCTGAGGTTTTCACTAAAAAATACTCCTACCTCCTATTGAGAACCAGTTGGCATGCACCACTTATAAGAAACAACCCCCAAAAAAGTATTCCATTTATTTGTAATACATTTAGTTATGAAGGATACATGTTATATCTTTATCAATATTTGTTTCTGGATTGGCGAATAATCATCAAGGTGAAAAAAAAGATTAAAGAAATGTTGTGTCTTCTTTTTATTCTATGTTACATAAAATATGAACTTGTTACACAACTTTAGAAACAATGTTTCATCGATTGAGGAGATCAATAACTTTTATTAAAGACTGGTATAATTTTTAAAGATAGTGGATGGAGAATATCATATTAGAAAATGATTGATATAAAGAAAAAGAGCTTCAAAAAACACTTTTTTAAATGATAGTGGATGAAGAATATCATAACATAAAAGGACAAGATAAAGCAAAGAACTTTAAAATAATTTTTTCATAGAGTTATATTTTGATATTTAGTAAAAACTTGATTGATGAAAAGTACATAGTTTATTATAAATAAATAGTAACAATAATTGACTAGCAACATCAAAGGAAAAAAAATATTAAAACTCTTATTTTAAAGTAAGACAATAATAATATTTAAGTTGGTGGCTATATGTTACTATCAAATTAAATAAATAAATGGTCTTAGCATATCATTTGAGAAAATTAAGGTTTGGTTTAATAAAGGTTGGGATGGTTTATTGTATAAGAGGGAATACAATCTTAAATCTAAGTTTCGGTGAAATAAAAATTATGAAAAGTTAAGATATTCCACATTTCACAAGTGAGATATAATTCTAAATTTAAATTTGTAAAATTAATATATTCAAATGTATTCTAGATTTATTTAAAAATATAGAATAATTATATTATTATAATCATAAAATTTGCATACATATCCTTTATTTTTTTAAAATTTTGCCTCTATTTTTATGAAATAAATTAACTCAATTACAAATTGACATATACTAACATCTTATGTAATGTTGGGCACATTCCATTATCACCCCTACATTGACACTCATTTCCATTCATTCTATCTTATCCACACCCATACTCATTTAGATACATTTACCATAATTATCTTATCTTATATTGATGTTTGCACATATCACCATGCATCCACATGTCATATAGATACTAGCACTTCCCTAGCCTCATTCTATCATGTGTGTGTGTGTGTGTAGAGTTATCATGTTTTAATATTTTAAAAGACAATTAGCTTTAAGTAGCAAATTATTAAAACTAGATCTTTACTTTAACATGTAAAAATATGTTTTTATATATGAATGCTATCTTGCGGTATGTGATAGAGATACCACACCACATGAAATTGCTGAATAATTAAAAACCATATTTGATTTTTTCTATAAAATCCTACATATTTCATACATGTTTACAAGCAAAATGGTACATGTTGATGTGATTAATTGTTGTATCTTGGTATTTAAAATCATTCAATTAATCTTCACTATCATCCAATTACTTTGTAAAAATCTTATCCAATAGGAAGAAAAACTAATATAATAACACTTAACTTGAAGCACTAAAAGGAACAAGTATTTTTGCATTAATATTCTAGAACATTTGCATGACTATAACTATCTTTGATCTTCTACATGACTATAAGAGCTAATCCAATCAATTGGGTGACCTAAGATAACTTGGTCCTTTCAATCTAGCAATTTTCTTGAGTTGTTTCTAAATATCAAGTCTTAATCATTAACAAAGAGAAGAAATTAAGTTGAAACAAGTCACATATATCTATTATAAGCAAGTTAATTCCTATGATAGGTAGGATTGATACCATAGACCACAAATTCAACCGTTAATAAATTTAAAGACAATTTTAATCTCAAAAGATATATTTCAAGTTGATTGCATCCATATTTAGTACTAAGCTGAGTTGAACTCAATGCAACAATAGATTCATTATCCATTGTATGTCCCAAATCTATGTATCCTAACCCCATGTATTGAATTTCCTAATTTACCATTAATTTGAACAATTTTATTATATGTGGCTATCATTTACTTTAATCAAATTAATTCATGCTTGAATGTGAATTTATTTAACTAGCTTACATAAACACTAGGGAGACAATGTTTTTATTTACAAATTTTTATATCTTTATACTTTAATCACACGAAATTAAATTTTAGTTAGAATCCATTAAGCAATTTGATATTTATAATATTAGTGTAAAAACCACAAATATTATAGGCATTGTTTTTATTTTGGACTCATTTTTATGAAGCTTTAGGTTTATTGATGACTCCCCTTTGTTAATGAATAAGCTTATTACCACTATGGGATCCTCTTTTATGAATATGTGACCAAACATTTGTAAGCACCCTCAATCTTTCAAGGTTGTAGTGGTTGCGGAAACCATCCTTGGAATCTATACTATAAATATATCTCTTAAGATTGCCACAAATTCTAGGATTTGGTAATTTTGTAAGTCATGTCATCTTTTGAGATCAAAGGGGATATATATGTGATAAGGCATGCACCTAAATCATTAGACATGGTGTTAGAATAATAAATAGAATAATAAAAATATAAACATGGAAGAGAACACAAATGACACAAAGATTTAATGTGGTTCACCCAATCCCTGGGCTACGTCCACCAGCAGCGAGTCCAATATTTTTATTATTATCCAGCGATTACAATCTGAAACTTGCAACTCAATACCGTCACAGGAAGCTACAAAAAATCCCTCATACAATGAAATCTTGAAACCCTAAGCCCTTTTCACAAGCATATTTGACCCTAACCTAATTAGGGCAAAAAATACTTCGACTAATAGAAAATCAATGGTCGACCCTTTACAATATTATTAAATCATTGTTGGCGTCAAGGGGCGCTGCCCCACAGGGCCCCTGCAAGGGGCGCTACCCCTTAACCCCATCAGGGGCTCTGCCCCTTGACCCCACCTGGGGCACTGCCCCAGGACCCTGAGCATGTGGCCCAAATAGATATGTCTGGGGGGGAAACCGCGCTGAAAGAAACTGAGTCTGATTAGGCTCCACATACATAACACATGGGTTGGGTAGGAGTGATAAAAGTTGTCTTTGTAGAGCAAGGTTATGTATTAGACGCGTTTTAATTATTTAAGAATAAATTAGATAGGAAGCCTTTAATGAAGTTAATCATAATTTTTATGATATAAATTTTGATCCCTTATGTTTGTAGGGTTGATATCAAAATATTTTTAATTATTTATTGATTTAATATTAAAGGAAGCTGGCCCTATGCCCATAATTTTCCTACAAAATTGAATAAAATTATGAAGTTATAAGGTTAAAAAATTAATAAATTCATATTTACAATCTAATCTCTATAATTTTTGTATAAATTTAAAATATAATACATAAAAATTTGATATAATATAATTTTTTGATGAATAGTGCCTTTTCAATTAATAAAATATCAAAGTTACATATCCACAAAAAAGGGGTTGGGGGATATAGAAATCACCTCGCAGAGTTCACACGGCAAAGCCGAAAATAGAATACAACTATTCATAAAAAAAAATAGGCATAAAGCCATTAAGCAGCAAGAGCAGTGGCAGAAGGAGGAGGATCTTTATCATCAAAACCCCAAACATAATTGGGTTTAACAAGAGGGTCGGGGAGAAACCATCCATCATCTTCAACTTCTTCTTTATCTTTCTCTTCCGCCCTGGGTGGAGAAATGGCTAAAGCCAAGCAGGGAAACTTTGAAGAGGTGGCAGGATGCCAATTAGAGCCACGACGAGAACAGGAGCATCAGGAGGGGCAGACTGATTCGGAGCTGGAGACCACCCAGAAGTACAGAGAGGAAGAGAAGCCGAGAGGCACCGCCAACCGTCGCTGCCACCTCTCTAAGAGTGGTGGCGGGGTGCCTGAGACTGCAGGGTGCGTGAGCGGCATGCCGAGGAGCTATGCCCATGGCGGTGGCCTCTGGGAGGAGTACCTTCAGCAAAAATGGCATCAAGAGGAACCCTGGCAATAGTGCAGGGAGCATTGCCCCAATGATTGAGAAACTCCTGCAGGTGAGCCACTTTATTGGCTTGAACTTGAATCTGCATCATAACATTATTACAAATGCAAGCCTTGTTATACAGAGCAACATTCGTATCAAGAAAGATGTGAGAAAAAATAACAGCATTCCTATATTTCCATAAAGTGAACAAAATCTCCATCCTGAAAGTATGCCAAGTCTGGGTAAACTTGGAGGGAAGTCTAGGAGAATTTCCTAAGACAATCATGTGCCAGGAAAAAGGCTCACGCCGAAAGGGTTTGAAGAAATCATGAATCCACTGCCAATACTGTTTAGCTCTCCTACAAAACCAGAAGATGTGAAAGAAAGATTCAGGGTGACCACAGAAAGGACATTGAGGGTCATGAACACCCAGATGTTTGAGCCTAGGGCCAACTGGGAGCACTTAAAAAAGTAGACACCAAGCAAAAAGAGCCATCTTGGGCTCCGTAATGGCAACACAAATGGTTTGAAAGCGAGAGCTCCAGTGAGAAGTGGAAGAATGAAGATGCCATCTCTGATTAAGGGTATCCACCATTAGAAGATGGGGGGACAACCACCTATAACCCAGCCTTGGCTTGTAATTGCTGAAAGGCGTGGCAAGATACCATTTCCAATCCTTCCACTAGGGCCTGACACTCTGAATACCAATCTTATGAAGCAAGTTGGCAGGAATCGCAGAAACCAAAAGATCAAAAGTCTGGCGATCAGAGTGAGCCAAATGATATTGAACTTGCATATCCTCCCATGAATGGAGACCCATAGAGGCTCTAGGGAAAAGGTCCTTGGGTGTTCGGATGCCATGTTTGAAAAAATGTACAGCACTAGTCCCTTGAGTCTTGGCCAGGGGGATGCCCTGAATATAAAACAATGAAGACCACCAGAGACTCTGCTGATTGAAAGAAAGACCATTGTGAAAGGCATTACCATCCCAACAGAGCCAGGGCTTAAAAGCTTCCCAAGCTTTCCAAATTCTCTTGATGATGAAGGTACCCTGAATTTGAACAGGTTCTTTCATAGTGAGCATGATCTGGAGACCAATGCACTTCCAAGCCGGCCTGTAAACTGGGAATCTAGAAGAGATGCAGTGCCTGACAAGAATTTTCCAGGCCTCATCACTAGTAAGAGCACATATAATCCACTTAGCACAGAGAGCATGCCCCTGTCTCTGAGTGGAGAGAAGGCCAAGGCCTCCAGAATCACGAGGAAGGCAACAGAACTCCCAGGCAACCCTATGAAACCCATGGCTGTCAGCACTAGAGGCCCAAAGAAAATCTCTGAGTAGACGTTCTAGTTTGAGATAAGAAGCCTTAGAGGGAGCCCAACATGAGGAGTAGTAGACATGAGTATCAGCCAACACTTTGGAGCAAATCTAAAATTTCCCAGCAAGGGAAAGAGGCTTGCAGATCCAATATTGCAGCTTTTTTTCAATCTTGGCAATCACAATATTCTATAAATACATAGAGGAGCCATGGAAAGCAAAGGGAATGACCAGGAAGTGGAAAAATTCCCCATGTTGAACCCATTTCCAGCCAAAATTATTAAGTCAGGTAGGGGCTGGACAAAAGGCGTCCAGGCATTGTAAGGCATTGGAGATGTTCTCCTCATCCTCAATAAGAGTGAGAAAGGAGTCATCAGCAAAGTGACCATTAACAAGCTGGGAAGAGGAATTTGGAAGGGAAATGTCACGAACCAAACTAGAGGAAACAGAGTTGGCAAGAAAATACCCAAAGTCTTTAGCAACAAGCACATATAAGGCAAGAGCCAGCGGACAACCTTTCCAGATGGATCTAAAAAGCCCAAAAGTATCAGATTGAGACCCATTGATGGTAATGCACACAGAGGCATCACCAAAAACCATTTCCATAGACTACAGGAAGTGAGGACCGAACCCAAGAGCTTGAAGCATAGAAAGAATAAAAGGCCATTCAATGTGGTCATAGGCTTTAGCAAAATCAATTTTGAGGAATAGGGTAGCCTGTTTAGATTGGTGAGCCCATTCCATCCCTTCCTAGACAACAATAATGTTGTCAAGAATATACCTGGATTTAATAAAACCAGTTTGTTTAGGGCAGACAATAAGAGGAAGGAGATGTCTGATTTTAAGAGCTAATGCTTTGGCAATTATCTTGTAGGAGACATTCAACAAGGTGATGGGCCTCCAGTTGCAGATATCCTCTGGATCACCAGATATAGGTATGAATTTGATATTCCCTTTATTAATTAAAGTACCCAAACTTTTATTGTGAAATGCCTCGAGGTAGACTTTGTGTAGGTCAGGACCAACACAAACCCAAAGGTGTTTGTAGAACTTGCAGGGGAAGCCATCACATCCTAGAGATTTATCATTGGCCATAGAAAAATCCACTTCTCTGAGGTCAGAGATGGTAAGCAATTGCTCACAAAAGGCACGCTGCTCGACCGCTATGCGGTTTGGAGTAACAGTAATACAAGCCTTAAGAGCCTCTTCTCGTGCAACAGAATTACCCTGTGATGCAAACACTTGTTCATAATGCTGAACAAAAGCCTAAAGAATGGCCAGAAGCTCACTAAAGGTTTTAGATCCTTGTTTAATCTTTTGAATACCAACATTGGTATGTCGGGCTTTGAGAGCATGAAAAAAATCCTTAGAGGCTTTATCGCCCACCTCCAACTAGTGGAGGCGAGCTTTGATTTGAGCTCCACGAGCAACATAGGCATCAACAATTTGCTTCTTATGTCGGAGTTGGGCCAGCTTAAGCTGGAGTGCAGAATCAAAGGGGTTCGATGCAAGTGAATCAGTAGCATTGCGAAGAGCCTTAGTGTTAGCTTCATAAGCACGCTTCATGTAGTAGGCTAACTGATGGCCGTAAATGCAAAGAAATCTTGCAGTATGGGTGATGGCATCATTCCACCATTGAATCCAACCAAGATGACTGTGGGGCCGAGGCTCTAAATTCCAAACTTGAAGAATGTGAGCAATAGAGGCATGTGTCAGCACTGACGTGTTGAGATAAAACTATGTCTGGGCAGCCCTTCTGGCAAAGGACTGCCAAGTGATGGAAAAATAAATGGGGAAGTGATCTGACAGGGTTACATCTGTCAGAGGAATGACAGGTAGGCCTCGATCTTCAAAAAAAGAGAAAAAGGATTGAGCCGTTATCATAGCATGATCTAGCCTCTTAAATATGTGGTCAGAGCCAGCTCTAAAATTAGACCAAGTATGCCAAACCCCACCCTACTAGCGACGGTTAGCATTGGGATAAAAAAGGCCCGATTTATTGTGCATGTCATACCAAGCTTCTCTCTCCCCAGTTGTCCAGCAAAAAGGCATAATCCCTTCCTTGTCAGAGGCCAGCTCAACCATATTAAAATTCCCACACATAACCCAAGTAGCAGGAGGCAGATTGTCTACCAGCCAACACCAAAGTTGAGATCTTTCGATAGCATCATTGGGGGCATAAACATTAATGATACCAAAAGAATGTTTATGAAAAGATAGCAAAATCTAGGTGACACACTGCATTGGATCAAATCCATGAGTAATAACAGAAGAATGAAGGTGACGTGACAAAATAGTAATGACACCACCTTTACCAGCTTCATGCTGAGAAGAAAAGACAATGTCGTCTGACCATATGACATGACAGGCAGAGTTAAGAAAGAACCCATAAATTTTAACCTCCTGTAAACATAACATGTTCAGACTGTGAATTCTGCGACAGGTATCATGAACATAGTACTTTCTGGAGAGGTCAGTTAGGCCTCGCACATTCTAGGACAAAAAATTCATAAAAACTCTTGCATGGTTTCCTCGTCCCCAAGAGAGGAGAAACTATTCTGCAAGAAATCTTGTACAAAGCTAAAGATGGGGAGTAAATCTCTAGAAGAGGTAAACTGCCTTTTATCTGGGTCATCTATGTGTCCATCAGGACTGTGAGACCAACACAAAGACTGGGAGGAAACTGAAGAAACCGCTAGCGGCACGAGCACCACTTCTGGAGTGGAAGGCTTCACGACAGAGCTTTTCCCCTAGATAACAGGGTTTGAAATAAGAGGCGATGGCGCATCAGTGGAAGGAGGATATTTTCCAACCGGAGGTTCTGGAGATGACACAACAGCGGAAGTGGCTTGCGTTGTCTTGGAGCTTGAGGCATTCCTGCCTTTTCATGAAACTGTAGTCCATTCTTCTTTGTTTCTAGATTCTGTATTTTTGGCCGGTGCTTCCTTTGGAGATGGCTTTACCTGAGGGGTAGCTAGCGGGCAATCCTTAATCTTGTGTTCTGTCGATTGACACTGATAAGAGGTGTTGGGTAGGTTCAAATAGAGCACTTTTTGAGAAATGGTGAGAGAACCAACCTAGATTTCAATAGTGTTCTTGAGGTCCCTAGAAAGGTTGACCTCAACACAGACACGCTTCTGGGGACGGGCATTGAAAAATTTGTCATGTTCCATGACAATGACCTTACCAAAGGTTTTAGCAATGGACTCAATAAACGGTCAGCATGGAAAAGGGAGACCAGGAAATTCAACTCAAACAGGAACCTTAAGTTTCTTGTCATCCGAGACTGTGAAGTCTCAAGACCATCTCTGAAAAACAAGCAGGGATGACCTAACAGTCCAGGACCCGCGGCTAAAAACCGCTTCCGCCTAGGAAGGGTTAGCAAAACGGAAAAGGAAAAAACCTTTGGCAAGGTTTTGCACACCATCAAGGCGGACCCAATGAGGGGTCCAGCTCTTGTTTACCCAATCTTTGAGGATACTTTCAGGAGGAATACGACCTACAAAATATCCAATCAGAGTATTATTTTCTAACCATTCACATATAGAATCATATTCTTTCAGATTAAGAACAATATCAAAGTTACCTTGTGAAAGACCTTCGGGATGAACTTGCAAGGACGTTTGTTCAGAGGAGGCACCATTACTTTCCAAAGCTTCTACTCGCGCACCAGCATCAACTGTTGGGCCGAAGTTAGCCAGAGTCATACTAAAATCTAACCCAAATCCTACAGTAAATGTGGTATGATAGATGGAAAGCTCAAAGCAAAGACACAGATAGGATGCTGTACGCATGAAACCCTAGCAGCAAAGATCAAATTTCATTTAAAGCAACATTTATTTTGCATGGTCCACTTTTATTATTCACTAAACTTGGCAAACTCAATAGATGAGGATTCATTCCCAAGAACATGTAATAACATTACATAGAGCGTCGTAAAATATATTCTTTATTTTACCCACTCAATTACATTGTTGTATTCAAATAGGAATGAATTTGGACTTAGCTTTGCAACAGTTTTGAAAATATTTGGTATCGGCTCATTTAATCTGCGATTAAATCCGCGCACTTTCTCCGGTGTCATTTCAAATTAAAGATCTGAATAAGCCTTAAATTGATCACAAAGTTCTGATATCAAAGCCTGATCTCATGATGAAGCAAAGATCTGATATTGAAGATATTCGTTACTGGCTCATTTAGTCTGCGATCAAATCGGCAGGCATTTCCCTAATGTCATTTCAAATTAAAGAGTTGAAATTATCAAAGTTCTGATATCGAAGCATGATCTTATTTCTAATAAAAGATCTGATACTGAATTATGATCTTTTCAAAAAATCAAAATTTTCATTAAAGATGAATTGCATTTAGCCTGCTTTACACATGTAGTCTGCCATTGATATAACTAAAATTTTAAACAACGATACATTCGGATTCACCTTTACAACATCTTTGATGATACAAGGTAGTGGATCATTTAATCTGCGATATACATAAAAGGTTTTTTCTAGGTTTCAGCCATATCCATTCTTTATTCTCTATTCTTCTCCCTCCATATTAGTGGCTCATTTAATCGTAATCAAATCCGCACACATTTCTCTAATATCATTTTAAAATAAAGATCTGAAGCATGAAATTATCAAAGTTCTGGTATCAAAACATGATCTCATTTCAAATCAAAGATCTGATATTAAAGCATTTGCGTTAAAGCTACACGCGTTCGAATCCACGTAGCAATTAAAGGCAATGTCTAAACACCAAACTAAATAGAAGCTGGGACATTTAATTTGCAATTGGCAAGCCGATGAAAGATCTGAAGAAATATATAGATCCTTAATAATGACCGCGGTCCACGAAATGGAAAAACATTACTTGTTAGTTCCTCTAAGATGCAATATATTTTTAAATCAGCCAATCATTGTTGAGTATTTAAAAAATTTGTGTCCATTTTCTATAGTTAAGTTATTTATACATAATTAAATGATTTAAGAAAAATTAATTATTTGCTTTCTTATTGGCTATTAAAGGCAATAGTAAGGAGAAAAAATTAATTTTTTCAAAAAAAAAAGAAGATAAATTTGTGACTCGTTTAAATTAAAGCACAATAAATGCATTTTAATATTATTGCAACCTCTCTTTATTTCTCATTTGTACCTAGATGTTTCTCATTGTTCAAATTTGTTTCAGGATAGCGTCTACCAGCCATTCTACAGGTCTGATACTTAGACTTATGCATTTATTTCTTAGAATTTATTCATACCCATTACCTACATCTTTGAAATTGTGCGTATCTAGAGGCTCAAATGTTGAATTTTCTAAATTTTCAGGTTTTCCCCATAATTTGTGAAGAACATATCAAACTTTAAAGAACCCCTCATTTTCCACTGTGTTTTATTCTGCAGGATAGATAGAATAAGCTAGGGCTTTTGTCTTAGGGGAAACAAATAGTGCTAGCAGTGTCCAAGAAAAGGTGAGAAAGGTTGAATTTAGAGTTGATGCATATTTTTACTTGGGATTGGGATTTTGAATGGACCATAGAGTCTTAGAAGTTTGAAATTGAATTGAACCTTCATCTGCATCTTCATGTTTTCTCTTATTTGAAAAATCTAAAATAAAATGGATTATCATTTAAAAAATCTCTTTGTTTGTATCGTATCTCATCAAGGCTCATTCACGTGTTGGTAATTAAAGATATCTTGTACAATGTATCAAATTACAAATGCTTGTAATGTGGAATTAGCTTTCCGTTAAGTCCTATCTACAAGGAGACAATCTTCTTTGTCTAAAATTTCTTGTATTTGAATTGGTTGCACATTTTTATGTATTGTGGTTCATTGTATAACATTAATGTTTGTATTCAGGGATATCATTTGACATGTCTTCTCCAATTTTGTCTCAAGTATATGAAAATGAGAGTCTTCTCTCTTCTAAATGTCCATAAATTTTCATAAAAGAAACATGTCACATTTTTTTTCTTTTTCATTTTTTTCTATTTTGGTTCACTTGACCTGATCTGCACACGGGCAAGCTAGATTAGTTCATTGCTTCTTCTTTTTATTCATCATCATCATCTTATTCTTCTTTTTTGATAGCTTGGTGAGAGTTGGATCCACTATTTTTGGTTTAAATTTGATGTAGGATGGAGGCCAAATGTTGGAGTGCATAGACCCCAGCCTTTCTCTATACATGTATCGCAACGCTCCACACATGTATCATAATGCTCCTTTTCTTTGCCAACATTTCTATACAAAATACCCTTCAGAGGTAATATTTTTCTTCATACTACAACCAGGGCATTCAACAAAATGTTATTGATTTGAGCTTGTGTGGAAATCTTGAAATGATTGTTAGGGTTTGAAATATTGCTATATCTAGATTTTTCAGAATTCCCAAATGCAAAGGAATCTTTCTTGGAATCATGTTCACACACACTACATTTTTTTGGGTTTGCTCGAGTCCCCGAATGTTCCTGAACTGAAGATTTGTCTAGTAAACCCTATACTATCAAATTGGATATTTTCTTAGCGTGAAGGTAAAAATTCTTTCTCCCTCCTAGATTTTCTTATTTTTTTTGTTTCAATTGAGCTACATCTTGCTCAAATTTAGTTAGAATTGATAAGGACGATCTTTTTGTTTTGTTTTATTTTTTTACAACCTTAGAAAAATGGTCGAGCCAGATTCGTGGGAAGACATGGAAGATCAATCTTTGAATATGTCACCTCCTTCTCGGCTGAATGTGAATGCCCCCTCATAAAAGCCTAACCCATTCATCACAGTGGGGATGGCTAGAACACATGTTTGTCTCTCATGATATACTGTTAATGTAAGGAAACTCAGGTGCGGAAACAACTTCCTACGCTAATCTCTATAGGAAAGTATTGTGCAAATTCTTTTAAATCCTTACAATTACAGATTCGTTAACTACTTGAACAAAGATATTGCAACCACA
>MU227760.1:2630907-2642808 GCA_018584345.1 Thuja plicata
CCCTTAGCTCCTCTAATAGCATTTACAACTTCCTTTATCCTATCATAGTATTGCACTATATTTTCTCCTTCTTGCATTTTTAAATCATCAAACTTACCTCTCAAGCTTTCAAATTTGGCTCTCAATAAATTTGTATCACCTCCATAGATAGTTGTAAGGGCATCCCACATCTACTTTGCGCTTGTACAATCTTTGATGTCTTCAAATTCATGATAGTTCAGAAATGATGCAATTTTTAGCATTGCTTGATTATGTTTTTGCTTCTCTCTTAGTTGTGTAGCATTCAGAACTCCAGTAGGGGCTACATATTCTATTTCAATATGTCATTTAATAGAATCACCAATACTATCCAGATGAAGTTTCATAAAACTTTGCCATGCAGGAAAGTTTTCCTTGTTGATATTTCGTCCATCCCTTTTATACATCTTGATCTTTATCTCCAAGTACCTTCAAACTTTTCAAGAGAAAACATCTCTGATACCAATTTTTAATATGAATTGAGAATAACTGAGAGGGGGGGTGAATTATTTATCCTCAGGTCTAGATGTGCCCATATCAAACTTTAAATCAACTTGAACAACTCAGATCTGCTCAGCAGTAATAAACAATAAAAGTGTGCAGTTTACTGTACTAATGAAATAAGCTTGCAGAAACTTAACAGTAAAAAATAACAATAACATTCACATATTTTGACACCATGATTTAACATGGAAACCCAATATGGGAAAAACCACCAGTAACATGCTACCAAAATTTTACTCTTTTGAAGTAATGCCCTGTGAGGAGCCAACCCTATTAAAGGTTACAAAACACACTGTCAAATGTGACCTGGTTAAAGGATTTAATCACCCTATTAGGAGTGGCCTTGTTAGAGGACTTAGAACATCCCAATATGAATGTCACCTTGTTCAAAGGATTTATACAATGATTTTCAAGTCAACCTAGTTAAAGGATTTGAGCTGATACAATGGTTAGAAAGTAATCAGCAAGTGTGATCTGATTCATACAACTTACTTTGAAAATCCAGATCCAGTTTCAACTCTAATGCTAATTCACTGAGTGACCTCCATTCTCATCTCAGACTTTAGATTTACTTGGAAATCCATCAAGAAATCTCTCTCTGCTTTTCTATTTAGCCTTCTCTTCTTAGGTCTTGCTAATCAGTCAATTAACCATGCAACACTTTTGCATTCCACTTCGATATCTTAACAATAACAATAGTAGGTTATATTATACCTCTTCATCTAGGTTAGATAAATCTTTTGCCACTTAATCAAGATCGCAGATCTTAGGTTAGGTCAGATCCAACAGATCTTTCCATCTTTACATTTAATTTACTTCTCCAATACAGTCATTAATTAACCATTGAATCTATGCGTTAATAATGGTTTCCCGTGCATTAAATGAATATGGACGAATCTTAATTAATAATGCATATCCCAATAAAATCAATTATGTTGACCATAGATCTCAAATCTATCAATAAACAAAATATTGATGCTCTTCATTTCACTGTCTCCCTCGGCATATCACTAGTGCTCGACATCATCTTTGCTTTTCTTGGCATCCCCTTTTGCTTTGCTTGGCATCGACTTTGCTTTGCTCGACATTGACCTTCCAGTGAACTGTTAGTGCTAGATAAACAATGTATCATTTTTCCAAAGTGCCAGATGATTAAGTACCTTGGTTTATACTCATAACTCAACCATTTCCTTGGTCTTCTTGTTATCCCATTCTTTTCAAATCTTCATCAATCAATGGATAAGGTACTCAAACATACAACGATAGTCTCACTAGTTAAGGTTTGACATCAATGACAAAATAACAATTGTCTACATTGTAGCAATCTTTCCAACATACACGTGTGTGTGTATATACACATTTGTGTGTGTATATATACACATTTGTGTGTGTATATATACACATTTGTGTGTATATACACATGTATGTATATATACACATTTGTGTGTATATACACACATGTATGTGTATATACACACATATGTGTATATAAACATGTGTGTATGTGTGTATATGTGTGTATATATACACACATAATTATATGTATATATACACATAATTATGTGTATATATACACACATAATTGTGTATATATATACACACATGTGTATATGTATGTATATATACACAAATGTGTGTATGTGTGTATATATATACATGTGTGTATGTGTATACATAGATACACACTTGTATGTGTATATCTATGGTGTACATATGTGTGTATATGTGTATATATATACACACATGTGTGTATATATACAAACACATGTGTATATACACAAATGTGTATATATGTGTATACACATGTGTGTATGTGTGTATATGTGTATACACACATGTGTGTATATATACACAAATATGTGTATGTGTGTGTATACACACACATGTACACACATGTGTATATGTGTGTATAAGTATGTACATGTATACACATGTATGTATATACACACATGTATACACATATACACATGTGTATATATACACACATATTTGTATGTATATATACATATGTGTTCATGTGTGTATATATATACACACATATACACACCATATTCAAAGAAATTAAAAAATAAAGAATTAAAATTCCTTATGCATCTTCTCATTCATCTTTTGGGTGACCCAAACGGGTCAGTCCATATTCCAAATTTCATTTTAAGGATAAGAATCTCCCTGAATTGTAGCATCTTCCTGAATTGACCATATCTAGGATATGGTATTCCAGTACCCAAACTGGCTAGGTGAATATCGTCATAAGTCTCAGCCAAGATGCTTCCTAGTGCTTCCAGATGAGCATAAGATTGAAGTAGCTGAAATGATGTTGATTCAATATTTAATCATAAAGGTATACTAAATAGATTATCAATTTGTTGCACTTCGAATAAAAATCATGCATAATTAACTACTTGCATAACAATGTTAATGACAAAAGAGAATCCAATTTCTAAATGATGAGAAGACTAGAAATTCCAAGAAAAAACCTATTTTATGCACTCATGAGAAGAGTGTTTTTTTCCAACCATAACCAGTTTTTACTAATAAGAGAATGAGGGTTCCTGGTAGAATCTTAATGCAAATAAATATATACAGTTTTGAAATACATATATGAATTTAGGGATTATTTCTTTTGGCAATTTTTGTATTTTTTAATCCTAAGGGAATGCAAGCTCAATGCATAGTTTTTAATTTTAATTGTAGCAAATTTTTGAAAGATGAGCATGGACGACATTCAAAAACCAAAGATTGATGAAATATATTGCAGTTCCATTAGAAGGAAAATGGAAATTGATTACAAATTATTAAATTGGATAGCAATTACTTGCACAAAAATAATTACCAATGCATGTAGCCCATGGTCAGTTGAGGTGGCACTCAGATATTTAATTCATAAACTAGAAGCAGCACTAGCCTGCTTCCAGGTAAATGTGAAAGGAAAATATCTCTCTTCTAAGAACCATCCAAACAGACAAATACAATATTTTACCTCCAAAGGAGAATACAAGCTAAAAGTAAAATCTGCACGGACACATGATATGGGTTTAAATGAAATGGCGCTCATTTCTAGGACTAACTATATTTTAAGATTGTTTGAAAAACAAGTAGTGCTTTCATTCAAAATACTTGTGATATAAGTTATCAAATCTGAAAAAATGCCATAATTTGCAAACCAACATTTTTCACAATCATAAGATGCCATCGCAAGTCATCACCCATCTCAGTCTCAACATTATGTTGAAGAAGGCTCTCCACACTTTGTTTCCTACTCACAATCCCCCTCAAGACTTCAACACTTACATTTGATTCTTTCAAATCCATATTCTCAAGACCATGCTTTCACGAGGAAATAGTCCACTCTTTCAATGTTCACAGACAGTTTCTATTTTCTGCACACAACATTCATTTTCTACACATTTTTTTGCTCACAGGTGGTTTGCAATTGCATGTTTGTAGATGTGTAAAATTTGGAAGCACAAACAAGCACATGGACTGTCTTAAAAAATGCCTCAAAGAAATGTGGACTTCTGGACTTGCACAACATGAATTACCCTTTATTCCTTGACTTTTAAGGTTTAAAAACAGTTATAAAATACAAAACATATAACAATTATTAAAAAAATATATATGGAAGCTGTCAAATTTTTAAATGGTTTTAGTTTTAAACAAAGATTTTATCTATAAAATTGTAAATACATTTTGTGCCTAATTTCAATCATATAGAAGAGGTCATTACGAATGTAAATTCCAATGTATTTAAAATCTATGGCTTCTGTAGGAAGACATTTTTACAATATTTATAATTAATGTCTGTTGCCTTTAATCCCAAATTTCAAATGAGCTAGGACAGAGGCAACTGACTCAACATGCCAGGTTAATATCACCAAGCACAATTGCTCAAATATATCATGTAAATATGTGTATAATTCTTCCTACAATTTCTATTTAGGCAGGCAGTACTTGTGACTCCAAATTTCTATAAATTGTGTCTGATTCCATTACATGATGATCAAGAGATAGCACTGTAAACATGTTCTATGTCTAATTTCACTTATATGAGCAGCCAGTCACTAAGATTGAATATATAGGTTGACAATTTTAGTATTTAATTTTTTTTTACAACAATACAAACGTTAGATTTAATATTATTAGTGCTAAATGTGGAAATGTTGATAGAATCCATAAAGGGAAGGCCAATATAGTAGTCAATGCATTGTTTCCTTCAGGATTGAATTAAAGAAGGAAACCAAAAGTTCCTTCCTACAAACTTGAGTCTCTACAAGAATTTTCAAAAATAGAATTTTGTTTTGTTGACACTGAGCTAAAAATTGATGATGGAGTATTAGTAGACTCTTCCAAGAAATGAACAAGACATTGGTTATGAACAAAGTTTTGCAAAGTGGGTATGACATAATAATTTATAATCTGGATGATGCGAAAATAATATTGAATAATGGAGTTAAATGGTTGGGAACATGAAAATGAGCATGACATATTTTATTGGCTAATAGTTGCATTGTAACAAGATTGTAATATCATATAATTCAACTGCAAATAAACAAAATATTTTAGAACTAGGACTAGTATTAGTTGTTAGGTATTACATCTACTAGGATCTTTTCTTCACATTTTAGACTAGCAATCACACCTTAGTGTGCAATGGGAATGCCGTAGATTTATGGAAACGTCATTTAAGTACTTGTCCCTTTGTTTGTTACTCCTTATCATCATCTCTAGATCTCCTTATCTTTGTATCAGTATATCTCACCATCTATATATCTTTACATCTCTTCCTATACCTTTTAATCTTTACATCTATATATTTCTTTCCCCATCTCTACCTCTAGATGTATTTCTATCTAGTCATCTCTCTATCACTCTCTATGTCAATATATCTCCCTCATTCTTCCATCTGCACTCTCTCCCCCCCTCTCTCTCCTCCCCATGTCCCTCTTCCTCTCTATCTATTTTTCCCCATCTTCCCAACTTATATTCATCCATATCTCTATCCAACCATCTCTCTCCATCACCCCCTTCCTATACCTTTCAATCTTTTCATCTCTAGATTTCTTCTCACATCTCTCCCTTTATATGTATCTCTATCTTGTCATCTCTCTTTCACTCTCTATGCCTATTATTTTCCTAGCATGTAATGTAGTACATGTCTACAAGAGGGAAAAACTAAGGAGCTCTCTCTCTCTCTCTCTCTCTCTCTCTCTCTCTCTCACACACACACACACACACACACACACAGTATATAAAATGACATGAAACCAAAAATAGTTATATGTCAAATCTAAATTTTTTTATTATTTGATATAGAAGTTTGAGCTTACATATTAAAATAGAAAATTATTAGTTTTGTGTATATATTAATATGTCCAATTGTAGGTATTATTCTATTCTTAATTGTTGGATAATTTATCTATAATTGTAAGTTGGTAGTTCTTAATTGATACATTTTTATATATTTAAATATATGCGATTGAAATTATATTTATATTTATTTGTCTAGAAAATTATATTTATATTTGTAGAAATACCTATTAATAGATTTTATTATAAGCATATATATATACATCTATGTATTCATTTATTTACATAAATTTATAATTAAATTTTAGAATACTTATTATAAAGCTAGAAGTATTTATAATATCTACAAATCAATCATACATTCACTTATCGGAATCCAAGCGCAACTGAAAAAAATCTCTAATTTAATTGTTGGTAGTGTATTTATAATTTTCTTTTCAAGGATATGTCAAGGTCATGGCTTGCATATATTATAATTATATGGACCTAAGTATAATTTTATTGCTTGAAATTTATCATTCCAGATTTTGGGGTACACTTAAATGTATTAGGTTAGAAAGCAAAAAATATTAGGTTAAAGACATTATTCCAAATATAATAAAGAAGTTGAGATGTATCTATCTTTGTGTACTATTTTGTTGCTCTTATTATTGACATGCCTCTCAATGCTATGAAATTTAGCACTTTGTCCCTTGGAGGGAATTGCATCCACATGGATGTTGCTTACACACTGCCCCAAAAGCAATCAACATTGTTTCATTCACCTGAGTTTAATATTGGTAGAGTTTGATAATGGAGACATATGGACTTAGGGATTTCAAATCTTAAATGTTATGAGTTTAATTTCTTCTTGAAATCCTAGAATGCATGAGGTGATGAAAGAGAGAATTTTAATACTAAAACAACAGAAGTTAATCTATATGTTGAATTTATAGAAAGACCGTATAAAGAGAAAAGGAATAAAGACCATAAAAAAGAAATAGTATATATGAAATAAAAAAAATGACACAATATTATTGCTACATGATATTATGCGATTGCAAAAATCTGGAAATTTAATTTATAAAATTATATAAAAACAAGTATACAAAATTTTGATTATAGCAATTTTATGAATATGTTATGTGCAACAATTCTTGAAAACTAAATCTTATGCTTAATTATACAAGATTCTATAATGATTTTATGAATATCTCAAGCACAACAATTTCATAGGGCTCAATTAAATCCTTAATTATAAAAACTTTTAACATCAACAATTATGTCAAAGAATATACAACATACAATTCCTCATTAAAGAAAATGAAGCCATATTGCAAAAAAGTGTTTGGGAGAGTAAGGATTATATGGATCCAACAATCCAATTTGAATAGCACAATTGAATGGGAATTATGATAACTTAGTATTACAAGAATAATGCAAAAATCAATATTCAACAATCCTCCATTGTAATAGGAATTTATGATAATTGAAAGGTTCAATGACATAATAAAGTTATGTAGTTTCTTGAAGATCCAATCATTCTTCTTGTCAATAGTATTCCACAAAAACAATTTGAAATTAAATAAACAAAACATGTTTGTTTGAAAGCAATGGTGAAAGCACTTTCATCCCTAATTACTAATTACTGTAATATGAAAACTATTCAACAACATTAAAAGGGCGTGTGATTTTTTTTAAAATTTTAATTCATATTTTCAAATTTCAAATTTCTCAAAAGCAATATATGAACATGGAGAGTTAAATGGTCTTGGTATTTGTAGATAGTCTGGTGTGGTTGTGTCTTTACTGAGATGGTTTGGGTGAAATCTAATATTTGTCATTTTAATAGAGAGATAGAAATATAAAGAAAGAGCGGAAGGGGGAGAGATTAAGAAATAAACAAATAGAGGAGCTAGAGATAGATAAATAGAGAGGGGATTTCCACATGACATGTTTGTTTTCTTCATTCTATACCTGGATTGCTACTTGACATTTGTTTGTCATCCTTCCAAAACCTGTGAGGTTTTCTTCAATCTAGACTTGGATTGCTAGATAGCATGTTTTTCTTCATTGTAGAGCTTCAGATATCTTGACATTATATTTTTTTCCTTCATTCTAGAGTCTACACCTGGACTGCTGCATGACATGATTGTTTTCATTTTTTTGGTTTATGGGTTTTGACATTAAAATTGCCAAAAGGGCTTATGCCCGGAATCGTCCCAAAGGAAAAAAACAAAGACGCTAGCTCATTGGAAATCATATAAACCACATAATACTCATTAAGAAACCTCTTGTTTGTGGGGTGGATTCTCCACGGTTGTTGTACAGAAAGCCAGGGTTCCCAATGAAGCACCCAAAATTACTCCAAATACGTAAACATATATGCCAATTTTGATAGAGTTGATCTCTTGGAGATTCCAAAGAAATTCCAAAAGAGTTGGTGCTAGTATAGCACTTGCAATTGCAAAAACCCCTGACCATCGGTTCTCATCAACTATGGGAATTTTCAAATGCCTTGGTAATAGAAGTGGCAACTCCAAAAGAAATAAGAAAAATATACAACATGACTTGCTTGTCTTGATTCCTTAATCCAAACACCATAAAGGCCTTGGAGCCTCCACTGACTTGACAAATGCCTGATATGCATAAACATAAACACTTTTTGCACATATCCATTGTGGTATAGATGTGGGCGAAGGAAATAACTCTGAATCACCAGCCAAACCTGTATCTGACTCTCGATCCAAAATGGGTTGACGAACACTATTATCTTTGACATAAATGCTTTCAAGGATAGGATGCAAGGGTATCATTGACTCAACGACATTTTTGTTTATACTCTTCCTTAAGACCTCCTTCACAACAATAGAAAAAACATATAAAAAATATATGGTGACAAACCCCACTGCTCCCCACAGATTGAGCTTACCAACAATCAAAATCACACATAGTGAAGCCAGAGTAAACAGAAAGAAATAAATATCTCTGACAAAGAAAAAGTGATCAATGGACACCCCCGTATCACCCACAAAGAGACAAATTGATCCAACAACAACACATGTAACAAAAATAGCACCACCCACAACACAATTCATGCCTAGTTGCCCAGAATCTGCCCCTAAAAAGGCTGCAACACTAGCAAACACAAGGCCCTGGAGCCTCTAGGTCTCTAGCTCTGTTTCAAATAGTATATATACATATTTTATTGTCTTCAAATTTTGAATTTATGACTTCTATTTCAAATTAGATTTGATTACGTATTCATCACAATATTTCCCCTCTACAGTTGTCCCTGTTTATAGATTAGGTTAGGATAGGATCTTTTTATACAGTTGTCCCTATTTATATAGATTAGATTAGGATAGGATCTTTTTATAGTGTATTATTGTTTTGTTCCCAACCAATAAATAAATGGAAATAGATCATTTCATAACTTACAATATGAGATGACCCATATAGAATTTGAACTTATTGCCTCTCTTTTAACAGTACACATCCAGTAGACCAAACAAATTCAAAGTGTACTATAGATAGTTTATAGTATACTGGACTCTTCTGGTCTTTCAGCTAAATCACTTACCTTGGTTTTAAGCTCTGTTTCAAATTATATTTGATTCAAGACACAAATTTCTCCAATCAATAGATTCTATAGACAATGTTTCCTGAAGTTTCCTGTCATTAGAGAAAAGAAACAACGTTTCTTAAGTTTTTCATCTTTTTTAATAATATTTGTTTCTTCTCCATTGCTTTCATGAAAAGCTCTGACTGAATTTAGACTGTAACTGAAATGCAGTTGCGGTTGGAAAGGGATTCATTGCTCAGGACATCCAAATTAGGAACACAACAGAAGCATCTAATCATCAAGCTGTGGTTATTCAAGTTGGGTCAGACGAATCATTGTTCCTAAGATGCAACATAAGCACCTACCAAGACACACTCTACGCACATTCTCTCTGTCAATTCTATAGAGACTGCTACATCTCTGGTATAGTGGATTTCATCTTCAAAAATGTCATTGTTGTGTTTCAGAATTGCATCATTGCTGCGCGGCTATCAGATGAAAATAAAAAGAACACTATAAATGCTCAAGGAAGAACAAATCCCAACTAGAATACAGGAATCTCCATCCAAAACTGCAACATCCTAGAAAGAGCAATACATGAACACCACCCTTTTTTGATGATTTCAGCAAGAAACTTCAAAAATAAATCTTAGCTTGCCGATTTCTGCCTCACAATCTTTCAACTGCGCCAATCTTTACAAAAATGTACAAATTATGTCCCGAATTAGCCTTCTACTCAGTCTTTTGCCCAAAAATATTGAAAACCAAACTATTTTATAACCTTTCCCCTACCCTTTTCTGTTCCATTTCAATGCAAACATGAACTACCGCGCTTCCCTTGTGATTTTCTCCCTTAAACCTCTGACTTCCATCAAAACAAAGACACAAGGAACCTCCCAATCTTTTTCGTTCCTTCAATTCCTTCAATACGCACCTCAAAAATCCAATCTTTGAAGCAACTTTGCTTTCCTGAGGAAAAATAGATTCAGAAGACGATGGCGGAAGAAAATAAGCCAGAAAAGAAGGAGACAGAAAACATAGAGAAGAGGTCAATGAACCTTGATTTCAAAAATCAGCCCGCTTCTTGAGGATTAAAAAGGATGGACAGCTGGTGAAAATGGATGGACGGTGCAGATGACTTCAATGGTAGTCATTCTCTCTAGCATTTTCCATTGTTGATCCAAAAATATAGCCTGGCCTTTCTTATATGGAAACGCCTACGACGTAACTAGGTGTTGGTCGTCAAGAAAGTAAAAAGAGGCCCATCAATATACACAAGATGGTTACAGTTGACAATTCTTCCTAATTTAGAGCTTGAGGTATGTCTTAATAGGCATTCAAACCAAACAAAATAACCGTCTAATAACCCACAACATTTGTACTCAAATGAATATCTAACCCCTATAATTGTAACTGTGTTAAGCCTAATTAGTTGTAATAAACCTTTTCGTATTTGATAAATACTTTACTCATGTATCTATAGTAAGTAATAGTTTCATTAACAACTTCATAAAAATTGGTAAAGTGCAAACATGTTAAAAAATGATTCAGAAAAAAAACATGTTAAAAAATGATTCATATTTGTTGTAAATTACAAAGAATTGTGAAGTATATGCAATTGAAAATATTAGATTGTATATATTACTATTTAAAAATTTTGGATTCTAACAACATTCATATTTTTTTTATGGGTATTTGTAATACAAAATAAAATTCACTTTCTTTTTGAAATTTTTATTTTTATTTTTTCTTTTTGAAATAATGTAGATAGAGCTACCATATATACATTTATTAAATAAAAACCTAGTTCAAGGGCTCCACAGGTAAAGAACTAGGAAGAAAACCCCGTTTTGTTGCCCAATTACAAACATCCAGTAAATCCAAATACAAACAGAAGATTTGGCTCTACTTCAGCCTTTACAATGCCTGCTTTGCCATCAGAAAGAGACAATGCAGCAGCAGCAAAATGCATCACTGAATCAACTACATCTTCTGCAAATATCTTATTTACAGCTCCACTGACACCCAGGTCAGCATAAATCTGCAGCCTTCCTAGTCCAGGGAATTGCTTTTGGATAGTCTTGATGGCTCCTAGATTCCGCCATGAAAGGTTATCCCCAATATTTACTCTATATGAAACTCTTAGAAGTCGAGCAGCAACATGTGACCCAATAAATCCCGCACCACTTTATACCAATACATGAGTAACTCCTGGCTCATGCCTAGATTCAATTGGATCCATTCTAATCACGTGTGGTGATCCGGTGGCTTGAGGATGGCTCCTCTGGCTATTTCACCTTTCCTTACCTAAAGATTGCTCACCTTTTAGAAGATCAACGAGCCCCTTATAAGAATTAAAACAATCTATCGTAGAATGGGCTTCCAAATTAATACAATCACACCCCAAATTCGAAAGGAAATCTGCAACACAATTGCCTTCGCGATATGTATGAGATATCGTACAGATGTCAAAAGAATCCAAGAGTCTCCATATTTGGACAAAAACATACTTCAACTTACGATTAATA
>MU227760.1:2642858-2654690 GCA_018584345.1 Thuja plicata
ATCGTACAGATGTCAAAAGAATCCAAGAGTCTCCATATTTGGACAAAAACATACTTCAACTTACGATTAATAGTTGTCCTCTTAATGCATGCTTGAATAATAACCAATGAGTCACCCTCAACATGGACTCGAGATCTTCAAGGAGTTGGCCAATACTAACCCATGCAATAAAGCTATGGCTTCAACAATATTATTTGTGCCTGGTGGAATAGCTGAGGATTTCAAAGCAATTGGGGTCCCAAAGTGATTTCTTAAACAGATACCAATCCTTGATTTACCCGGGTTTCCTCTCGAAGCCCCGTCAAAATTGATTTTTATAACTCCATGCTCAGGGGGAGCCATTTGATCTTAGTCCTATCTGTACCTCGCACATTACCATTGAGATGCAGGAAGGTTGGGAGAGTAATAAATTTCCACTCCTTAAGCATAGAATCATCCCAATTGGAAAAGAAGATGCACGTAGACTTATTCTTAATATTAACTAAAACCAATTCTGAGATTGACTTTTCAATGTTTACAGTAATAAGATCCACTTAAGAGGACTGTCTAAAAATGCGTTTGTTTCTTTCCCACCAAATTGCCCAAACAATAATAGATGGCGAGCATTTCCATATAGAGGCCAGGAGGGAATTTGAATACAAAGTTGGCCAAGACTCGAAGAGGTCCCACAACGAGTTAGGAAGCGGCATAACAAAGTTCAACTTTCTCAAAACAAACTTCCAACAAAGCTGTGCAAAATCACATTGAAGGAACAAATGATCTGCATCCTCAATACACTGCTGACAAAGCAAGCACTTAAATCTTTTGGCAATCTTAAATTTTTCCAACCTGTCACTAGTCAACGATCTCTTTCTAAGAGCAAGCCATGAGAAACAACCAGCTTTAGGCAATATACAATCTTTCCAGCAAAACAAGAATGCTCTCCTTTTCATCCTAATATCCTCCACTCTGCTGAGTGCTACTGACCCAACCTTGACTGAATATATTCCATCATGTGCCAGGGCCCAAAACACATTGTCCTCCTGATCTTGGAAGAAAACTTGTCTACCTTTCAAAATTTCCTTAAAAATTTTAGCAATGGAGTCAGGGATAGGGAGTAGGCTAGGATCTTTCCATATTACTAGCTGAGAATGAGGCTCCACATGATCGACATATTGAAAACACTTTTCCCCCCAGGTGGTTTTGAAAATTTGAATTGCATCGGCAAACTCTGGGATCCTAACAAGTGGGGCGAAGCCATTCCAAGAGTCTTCCCAAAACTAGGCCCTCTGACCATTATTAATCTCCCAAGATACAAATTGATCAATAATTTCTCTCGAGGCAGCCATAAAGTTCCACACCTCAGAGCCTTGCGGGAGAATAGATGCAGACATAATGTGGATAGGATCCATGGTATCCAAATACTTCATTTGCATAATCCTGCACCAAGTACTATTTGGCTTTGTAATCATGTTCCAAACCAACTTACCTCCATACGCTTTGTTGTGAATTGCAAGATCATGAAGGCCAACACCACCCCTTTGTTTTTCTAACACCATTTCATCTAGAGATATAAGGGGAATTTTCCTTTGCCCAGTCATGTTGCTGCTCCATAGAAAATTACTCACAATCTATTTTATTTGTTTAAGAATTGCTGAAGGAGCCTAAAGCACAGAGATAAAATAATTAGGAATCGCAGATAGGACAGATCTAATAAGAAGAATTCTCCCTGATAAGGAAATCCATTTGAACTTCCACGCTGACACTCTGCCCTTAATTCTGTCCACTGTTGACTTCCAATAAGTCGACTTGTTATTCCCAACAAAGAAGGGAATTCCCAGATAAACTGAAGGAAGAAGATCTTGCTGAAAACCCAAAGTTTTAACAATCTTGGAAGATAGCAAGGCATTAGTAAAGAAAATAAAAACTTTTGATTTAGGAGCACTAACCCTTTGACCGGACACTGACGTGTAGAGATCTAACACTTTCTTAATAGTTCTAGCTTCTTGTACAACAGCATTCCCAAACAAAAAAGTATCATCAGCAAACAGATAATGTGTTATAGAAATAGAAGTTCTAGGAATCTGAACACCCTTCCACTGATTTTGTGCATGACTCTAGGTAATCATCCTGCTAAAGGCCTCAGCCATAATAATAAACAAAGAAGGAGATAATGGATCCCCTTGTCTTACACCTTGAGAGGATGAGAAGAAGCCTGAAGGAACCCCATTAATGATAACTGAAAAAGAAGCTCTAGCAAAGCAAGCCTCGACCCATTTACACCATTTTGGGGCAAAACCAAATTTCAGAAGCACTTTATTGAGAAAATTCCAGTTTACTTTATCATATGCTTTCATCATATCTAGTTTAACTACAAATGATGGAATCTGTTGCATACTGATAGAATGGAGTACTTCATGAGCCACTAAAGCACCTTCCGTTGTCTCTTTCCCTGGCACAAAACCTCCCTGCTCTGAAGAAATGATCCTAGGCAAGAGGTTTTGCAAACGTAAGTATATTGCTTTTGTAAAAATCTTGTACACTGTGTTGCACAAAGAGATCGGTGTGAATTCAGCAAAGGTTTTTGGAGAAGCCAACTTCAGGATCAAGACAATATTAGTGGAATTGAAGTTTTTCAGCATATAACCATGCTTCCTAAATTTTTCCATGGTAGAGAGAAGATCAAAAGCAATTATTTCCTAGCATTTCTGATAGAAAGTTGTTGTATATCCATCTGGACCTGGAGCCTTATCCGGAGGCAAGGAAAAGACAACCTCTCTAATCTCTGAAAGCGTGAATGGCTTCAATAATCCCGCATTATCTAGGGGAGTAACTAATAGTGGAATAACTGAAAGAAAATCCTCTTCTAAATCAGGAAATGACAGGTGATCTTGGGGTGGAGATAAAAGGTTTTTGAAAAATTTTACTCCCTCATCTTGAATGGATTTTGCCTCCCTCAAAACTATACCTGATTCTGAATCTGTAATCTGAAAATAGCATTGGCAGCCCATCTTTGCTTAACAGACATGTGGAAGAACTTTTTATTCTTGTCACCGTCCTTAAGCCAGGTTTCTCTTGACTTTTATCTCCAGAACTCCTCCTCTCTCCCGCAAAGTTCCTCCCACTCAGCTTGCAAAACATTTTGTTTGACAAAAGTATCTGGATCCAAGCCATGTTGAATGATATGAGAATGGATCTACTGCAGATCACATGACACTATTTCTTTTTGAGCAAAGATGTTTTTAAAAACATGTTTGTTCCAACTTTTAATTTGCCTCTTTAGGTAGCTTAGTTTTTTGAAAAATTGGAACATTTTAGATCCCTCTTCAAAAGGCGCACTAGTCCACCATTGATTAAGAAGTGGAAGGAAATGTGGATGCCTGAACCACATATTCTGAAACTTAAAAGAGGACTTAGATTCTGGAACTGAGGAATCCACAGAAATGTTAAGAAGCACTGGATAGTGGTTAGACCCTATAAACGGCAATACTTTTGTAGAAGCAGAGAGATGAAGCAGCTTCCAACAATGTGTTAGAAAAAATCTATCTAATCTCTCTGCTATCTGAAGGAATCCCAATCTTCTATTTGTCCAAGTAAACTTACCATTCTCCGGTGCAATATCAATCAAGTTATTATCTAGAATAAAATTCTGAAAATCTTCCATGACCCTAAGCGGTGGGGAAATACCTCCTTGTTTCTCTTCATGATTGACAATTGCATTAAAGTCCCCGCTAAGAATAAAATAGGAATCTTCATGATCTTGCATTACCTGAGATAATTCTGTCCACAATTTTCGCTTGTCTGCAGTCAAGGTAGGGCCATATACATTAAGTATCATGAAAGAGAGCTGGAAATGCTTAAACCTGAGCAATTGCCAATTTGAGTGTTGTTGAATGAGGACCCCAGAAACTGTCTTAGGATTCTAAAGTACTGTAATACCACCGGATGCACCAATACCTAGGGAGTGTATAGACTCCCATAAATTCCATTTATCAACTGTCTTGTGAAATGAGTCAACTGCAAGTTTTGTCTCCTGCAAGAACACTATATCCGCATGCAAAGAGTCCACTTGTTGTTTAACTCTTTGCCGCTTGTATGCCTCTAATATTCCATGTGAGGATCCTCATTGGGTTCGAGGAGAACATTTAGTTCTCCTCGAAACTCTTTGGACTGATGCAAATTTTTCATCAATTGTTGATTGCATTCCTGCAGCAATTTCCTCCTGAATTTTAACACTCTTTGATTTTCTACCTCTTTTCTTGGGGGTTTTAACCATTACATTATCAGTCAATGGAGTATGGAATATGGATAACTTTGTAGAAAGATCAAATTATGTAACCATAGCGGGTTGTGTATTTTCCTGTTCAGTATTATGCATATCCATCTGAGCATTCAACTTAGCCAATTTTTCTGCCTTAGGAAAGGAGTTCGTAGAATCAACATGTACTGCTAAGACCCTCGACAACTCACCTGGGGGTGGCTGTGGCTGAGGCATGAAATGTTGGCTAGTTCTTTGCACAAGAACAACATCCCCTGGGGCCTCAACCTCATGTATTGAAGGACAGATCCAACCAACTGAAGATGTACTAATAGATTCTGCCGCAAGAGTCAAGTTATCTTGAAGAACTGAATCTGGGGCTATGCTTAAGTCCATTTCCTGAATCTGCATTGGGATAGTAAGTGGATGTGCAGAAGTAGTCAATTCATGGAGAAAAGACTCGGTAATGAGCCCATGACTGTCCTACTGTACCTGACTATTAACAGTTAGAAGCTTGTTTCTGAAGGCAGACTTAATATCTTTTGGCCAAATGCTCCGATCATGACCCATATCACCATCTTCAAAAACAATTTCGTCAAAGTATTGTCCTACCACTGAGATAGAAATATGTTTTGAAAATATTATATTTATGAATCTATTAATAATGTTGACAAATATAGATTCTATCAATGTTGGATTAATAAGTGGTGTTACAAAATACTTTTAAGGTCTTCTCTTACATCAATTTAAACAACATTTAATGCATTAGACACCATTAGTAGTATACATGTTGAGTTCATATGACGATGAATGTATGTGTATCTAATGATAAAAATCACACACTTGTACAAGAACCTTCATTCTCATCCTTTCAACTTTTTAATCACTATGCATTAATTCATTTCATTTATTTAAAATAGAATACTATTACTATAACATATGTCTTCTAAATGTTTGATAGTTTAGTATGACGTGTTGTTACATGTCTTTTCCATATTAATAATTTACAATGTATTTTTCTACCTTATAGTCATTCATCTCATGTGAGTCTGAGTTAAACTTATAGTGCATAGCATGTCTTTCTTTAATGATCTATGTTACATCCAATCACAATAGAGAGGAGCAAGCAAAGAACTTATCACATCCAATCACATTTGTAACAACCTTTACTGAGGCATAAATGAAAGTAGCGATAACATTTATCGAAGCCCTACAAATGTCTACATAAGCATATAAATATAGAAAAATCTCAATTGAATCAATTGCTAAGCATCTACGAGTAGGTGAGAGAGACAACACCATTCAATCTATATTTCACTTGTTATCGTAGGATGATGGGGTTCTCATTCAACATGGTGCGTTAAATAATAAATATAATTATACAATTTTGAACAACTAAAATTTCAACATCATCAACAAATATTCAATAAGAATCAAAAGGTAATAACCAAAAAGGGATTTGAACGTCAATGACATCTTTGTGTTGATTGTAGGACATTAGATACAACAAACTCTATAATTGACATTGTAGCTAGTCTATAAAGACATGTTTAACACATCATTGTTCTCCTAACCTTTATGTTCCATCCTTATAGTTATTTTCACAGTAAACAGTTATTACTTTTTTCTAAATATAACAAACTCAACTAGCATTCAAACATATACTTAGTCATTATTCATAAGCTTCCTTTCATCAGAAGCTTATTAATATATTATTCAAAAGCTAGATATTTAAATACTTTTCACAAGTAACTACAATGCCACAGTTAATCACTTAGCAATGTTTACCAATAAGTTGCCTATTAGCTACTAATTCCAATTATGCCAAGTTGAAACTAGGACGTAATAAACATCCATTTACATCCAAAGAATATATTAAGTGTTTCTTTTCATTTTCTAATTTATTTAAGCAATTATGAGTGCTAATGAATTTATAGGCCTCACTATATTGCTTTTAGTTTTTACTTCATTTAGTTTTTAGTGCCAAACATAACTTATATTTAAACCCGCAGAAAAAACCCGCACAAATTTTTCTGTCATATCCAATCAAAGATCTGGAGCATGAAATTATCAAAGATCTGACATCAAAGCATAGTCTCATTTCAAATCAAAGATCTAATTTGAAACTGGTCATTTCGAATAAAGATTTGCATTAAAGTTGGATGCATTTGTATCCACTCAAAGACGCCGATGACAAATTTTAAGATATTAGCGGCTCATTTAATCTGAAATCAAATCCGCACGATTTTTTCTGTCATTTCCAGTCAAATATCTAGAGCATCAAATTATCAAACCATGGTCTCATTTCAAATCAAAGATGTAATACTGAAGCATGATCATTTCGAACAAAAATTTGCATTAAAACTGGATGAATTGGAATCCACGCAAATATTCAATATCAAGATCCGGAGCGTGAAATTATCAAAGATCTGATATGAAAGCACGGTCATTTCAAATCGAAGATTTAATATTGAAGCATAATGATTTCGAATAAAGATTTGCGCTAAAGCTGGTTGCATTTTAATCCACGCAAACACTCAATATCAGCTATGACTCGAAACGGTGCATTTAATTTGCCACTGAATCCACGCGTACTGCAATCTCATATGGATTTCTATTTGGTAGGTACTTTAGAATGGCAGGCAATTGTGACAAGTCGATGAAGATTTTAAGAGATATATATCTTTACTAAAGACTTCAGTCCAAGAAATGGCAATACGTAACTTGTATTTTCATGTTTGTCTGTAAATTCCTCACGCTTCTATCTTGTTCCGAATGTATGTTCATGTCTTTTCACTTGGTTTACTATCTTCTCCTTCCTTTCTTTTAATAACTTTTATTTCATATGTATCGAATTTTAAAAAAAGTTAAACATCGAAAGTTATGAAATTCAAAGAATAAAAATTCAAAAAGAGGTATTTCATAAGTCCATCTCTTTTAGAAAAAAAAGGAATCTATGAAAGTAATGAAATTTATAAGTATAATATAAAAATATAAATTAAGTATTTGTAAAGGAGTTGAAGAAATTGCATAGTTACAATAAAAGATATGGACTTCTAATTTGTGATATTTTAAATGCTATTAGCATTAAAGGTTTATTTGACTTCTTGTAACTCAATTTTGTAATATCAATTGTTTTGAGTCTCTATTTGTTTATCCAATTAAGCCCTTTTTACCCTAAGATTATAATTGATTTGACAAATTTGTGTTTGCCCTTTCAGTTTTGTTTTTTTCCTAAGCATAATTCTCTGTGTTGTTTTGGTGTAAACAAATTGTACAAGTCTAACAAAAATCATCAGTCTAGTTGGGTGTTCTTTGTGCTCTATTAAAGTTTTGAAATATTGACCTTCTTCTTACCTTCATGTTATCCACCTGAAACTCAACATCTCAGCCAAATGCCTTAGAAACCTTTTATTATTAGATTATCAAAATTGAGTCTACATTAATATCATTTTCACCTAATTCTTTCCTTTTCTCCAAGTTGTCAAGCTTCCCCTTTCTAAAATACCCCTTTCATCTTATCCCTATTATCTCAATCTTTATTATTAAATATTTTCTTGTCTTTTAAACAAGAGAGTCTAACCATCCCTAACCTAGATACCTCATTTGGTTCCTCCCTAATTCTTGCAATTCTCAATGCAAAGACCATTTTTAGCATTGGGGTTGTGGACTTCCTCTATTCTATGTACCCTTTCCATGTCATCACTAGCATCGTGATTCCTTACTTTCTTTCAAGCCTTCATAAAAAATTTAGGCTCGTCATTTCTTTCAAGCCTTCATTAATCCTCTAAAATTTGTTGATCCTTGAAAATATCCTTTCAAAGTCAAACTCTCATTGTTTCCTTCACATGGGTACTTGCCACAAGGTACTCCTAACTCTTGATACCTAGCATTCCAAAAACTATTATCTTGTTCTGGGATTGCATGCTCGAGCTTCCTCAATTCCACATATCATAATGACATGAGTTTTTCATCACATCAATTATGGATGGCTCGACTAAATTTAACTAGTATGGATTCTCCTTAGATATTGGAAATTTAAAACTCCCACCACTTTTAATATAGCTTTTTGTAACCCCTCTACATAGTCTCAAAGATCATTTTTGACCAGTTTGACTATCCTAATTCTCAGGAAAACATTTTTTCTATGTAAAACACATTTGTGATATAATTAATGACACCATTTCAAATGTTACTTCAATACAAATCACTTGAATTAGCCATCAAGTTCTAGTAATGAACTTTACAACTATTAGACATGGTTGGATAAAGGACATGATAAAGTTTTTTAAATATTCAAAGAGGTATTAAAGGAAAATAACATGCCTTAGTTAATGCAATCATTTGTTTTCTAGAACCCAATATCTTCACTTCTTGTTTGGATTGTATCTATAGAAAGTTTCTTAGCTTCCTTGTGTCATTTCACTCTAGATCAAGAGTCATTATTAGTATAGTTGTGATTTTTATGTCTAAGAAGAGTCTCCCAATTATATCCACAATGCTTTCAACTTATTTTCCAAATTTCTTCATGTAATTTTAAACACAAATAGTGATTTTTCGATAGTAGTGGATTAGCATGAAGGGCTTTCATACACTATCTAACTTTTTTTCATTCATCATTTTTCAAAATTTAAATAAAGTTTTAGTAACTCATACTGACATCCTAAAAAATCTAAAGGATATGTCATTTCCTATCAATAAATGACTAGGCTTAGCGGCTAACAAACAAGGATTTGAGAGAAAAATGTACTTTAGGCTCTGCTTGACCTAGGTGGGTGGACCTTGCAATATTGAAGTACTTAGTTCATTTAACACCCCACCAAGGAACCCTTAGATGGAATGACTAGACATATGATAACAAAGAAAAAATAACATTTCTTTTATTAATTACACATATACAAAAACATCCACACATTATGAAGCACATGATTTCTAGATACATAAACCTATTAACATTTGCTTCTCATTAGGCATTAGCGATAGACAACCCACAACTTCCTAGGGTTCCATGACCTTCCATACTAGATTCATTTTATTGCATTTGATGAACTATTCCTTGACAGTAAATTTACAATATTTATCATTATATCATAAGCTAAACATGATGTTTTGACCCTTAGAATGTACCAATGAACAAGACCCTAAACAATATGTATCGTGACACAAATCAAAAAACCTAGTTCTCCCTTACACTAGGTGGAGTTTCCTATAAATAGATGCAGACACCAATGTATAGAGGTGACAAACTAGATTGGAGATGTTGGTCAACAATTAAGTTCTCTTTGATGATTGAGATGTCTTAGTGGAGAGAGACACAAACATTGGTCAATAGGCAGAGGGGTCGATTACTGTGAATGTTGGTGGACGAGTGCAAATGTTGATCTATAATCCTTTACCATAATTGAAGTCATTTCAACCCAAAAATTCACTAGCATGAAACATGAGCCTAAACACCAACTAGTATACTATGGAGGGTATAAAATACACATTATCAAGGCTCTATTTGTTGGAAATATTTTCAGTGATGAAGGAGAATGTTGTTGGTATGCCATATTTGTTGTCATTGATGTCAATACACATTTTGTGATTTATTCTACTATGGTTTTCAAATATTGAATAATACGGTTAATATTTCTTTGATCCATGTTTCTCCATATATACAGGTATGGTTATGTGCTTTTAATAGTAAATATTAATGATTCTAGTGTATCTATATTCAAGTCTTCATGGGTTTTGGGGCTTTGATAAGGTTGTAGTTATTGGAGATTTGTTTCTGTGCAGTTGATTGATTGTATGTTTGTTATTGACAACAACATATAATACACAGTAGTGATTTTCAATGTACTTATCATAATGATGATATCAAGCCTTGCGTGGTTAGATACATGTTGTAGACATGTTTATGATGTTATGTTCATACACATAGATTCAGATATGTGTTTCAGTCAAGTTGTGTAATTTTGTTATTGGTAGTTATAGTTCTGGAAGTGTATCTGTTCAGAGCCGACGTATTTAACATGTTTCTTGAGCTACGCCTATCTTCAGAATATGCGTGTGTATATTCATGATTAGTTATGAGTTGATGATAGTTATCTAAAGGAGCCTAACGTGTTTCAAGAAGATTGCAAAGTTAGAGATAATTTGGTGAGGCCGACTTAGTGAAGCGTCACGTCTATTCAGTTTATATTTGCATAGTTGTAATTATTCTTGCATGATTAGTAAAGCCGACAAGGATGTTATGAAGAGTTGTCTTACAGGTCCCATGATCTCATACTTTGAAGAAGATACTTATAGAAAGTCATTTGTGATACACTAAGTGTGAATGATACGAAAAGAGACAAAAAATGTACAGAGAAGTATATGAGTTGTGGTTCATTCATCAAGAGTCTATGTGAAGAAATAGTAGAAGATTACAATACATTTGAACTGATCAAAAAAATAGGTCTACTCTATAGTTCATCATCAGATATAGTGCATATTTGTTCTAATAAAGGTTGTAGCCTTCACCATTGAAGCAGTGAGCTTTTGGACAGTGAGTCCTCACCCCTTACAGGGTTATTTGTAAAAGACTCCTAACAGGTTCAGACCCTTAACTAGGTCACTATACTTATTACATTGTAAAGTACAACTCCTAACAGGGTTGAAATATCTTCTAATAGGGATTACTATAAACAAGTATAGTTCATTATGGGTGCTAATTCCCACCGGGGTTTTTACCATTTGGTTTCACCATAATCAAACAGTGTGTTGTATATTGTGCATTTACTTAATTGTATTCTCAAGTTAAAGAAGGAAAAAGAACTAAAGTTACTGATAACTGATTCACCCCTCCCCTCTCAGTTATCCTTTGGGACTATTCTAACAATTGGTATCAGAGCCAAGTGCCTTGGAGAAGAAACCTAACAACTTAAGGTAGATGAGATGTCTTACTTTAGAAAATAGAGCCCTAAGTTCGATGGAGAAAATTATCTGGATTGGAAAAACAAAATGATAACACATCTACAGTGTGTTGGCTTTGAGATCTTTGAGATAGCTACACAAGAAGTTGTTATTCAATCTCTGAAAGACCTTACAAAGGATGATGCTACTAATAGACAAAAGGAAACATTTACCAATAATGCAATTTCTAAAGAAGCCCTAATCAGTGCCATATCCAACAGTGAATTTTCTGAGATCAATAAAATTGACAGAGCATACACCATATGGAAGTATTTAGAAGATATGTTTGAAGGAGATATTCAAGCAAATAATGCGCGCAGGAAGACATGGAAAAAGAAATACAACAGTCTTGAGATGTTACCTGAAGATAACATTAGAGCTTACAATCAAAGAATAAATGAAGCAGTCTCTGGAATCAGAAACAATGGTGGAGAAATATCAGAAGAAGATATAATGGACAAGTTGTTAACTACCTTAACATCAAACTATGAAAAGAAGATAAGTATTCTAGAGGAAACCATGAAATTCACACAAGACTTCAAGAGAGAGACTTTGATCAGTAAAATCTCTGCATTTGAGATATCAAGATTGAAGACTGAACCTAAAAGTGAAACAACTTTCAAAGCCTCAGTCCATGGTAAGAAATCCTTACACAT
>MU227760.1:2657371-2677514 GCA_018584345.1 Thuja plicata
AGCATGATTGGTCCTATAAAATACTTTTTGGGACTAAATGTAAAGCAGACAGATAAAGGTATATTCATTAATCAGTCAAAATATGTGAATGAAATATTGAAGACCTTTAAGATGGAAGACTGTAAGCTAGTATGCACCCCTATGATAACAGGAAGCAAGATTTCAAAAGATGATGATTTCACAATAGTTGATAAAACATTGTACAAATATATGATTGGAAAACTCATTTATCTAACTCAATCTAGACCTGACATATCTAATGCAGTTGGCATTGTTGGAAGATTTGTAGCTGAACCCAAGTAGAATCACCTAATGGAAATCAAGAGGATATTCACATATATAAAGGGAACTATAGACTATGGTTTATGGTATCCTAAATTAGAGAATGTACAACTTCATGTGTATACAGATGTAGATTGGGCATGTTATATTTATGATAGGAAGAGTACTTCAGGAGGAGAAGTATTTCTTGGAGATAGATTGGTTTCTTGAATAAGCAAGAAGCAGAACTATATTTCTCAGTCAACAGTAGAAGCCGAATATGTTGCAGCAGCACTAAATTGTTCAACCATGGTTTGGATCAAGCAGATGGTTAAGGAATTTGGTATCCAGGTTGATTATCCTATTGTTATTCACTATGATAACACTAGCACTATTAACATGTCTAAGAACCCTATGATGCACGCAAAGACAAAACACATAGAGATCAAGTACCATTTTCTAAGAGAAAAGGTTGCAGACAAAGAAGTGAAATTGGACTATGTGAGCACCAAAGAACAACTGGCAGATATTTTCACAAAGCCTTTATCAAAAGATACTTTTGAGTATCTTAGGGAGAAGTTGGGAGTAATTCCCTCTCTTGAGTCTGTTTAGAAAATGTAGCAAGAATATCAGTCATTAAGTGACTAATGAATGGTTGACTACTCTACTTCTAGAGTAGTACCTGTGCCTAGTGGTTTATGGCACCCTTTTCCATTGATTTCAAAGGGGGAGTATGTACTAAGGGGGAGAATATACTCTGGGGGAGTATATATCAATGGAACAAAAACACAGTCAGAGGAACTACAGTAGTGTAGAGAAATCTTTGATGAGGATATTGAGAAGATTAAAGAAAGAGGACACCATTAATAAAGGATGTTTTTAATATCATATGTTTCCATCAATGTCAAAGGGGGAGATTTGTTTTTGTGCAGTTGATTAATTGTATGTTTGTCATTGATGACAACATATAGTACATAGTAGTGATTCTGTATGTACTTATCAGAATGATGATATCAAGCCTTGCGTGGTTAGATACATGTTGTAGAAATGTTTATGATGTTATGTTCATACACGTAGATTCAGATATGATGTTTCAGTCAAGTTGTGTAATTTTGTTATTGGCAGTAACAGTTCTGGAAGTGTATCTGTTCAGAGTCGACGTATTTAACATGTTTCTTGAGTTGCACAAATCTTCAGGATATGCATGTGTATATTCATGATTATTTATGAGTTGATGATAGTTATCTAAATGTTCCTAACATGTTTCAAGAAAATTGCAAAGTTAGAGATAATTTGGTGAGGCTGACTTAGTGAAGCGTCACGTCTATTCAGTTTATATTTGCGCGGTTGTAATTATGCTTGCATGATTAGTAAAGCTGACAAGGATATTATGAAGAGTTGTCTTATAGGTCCCATGATCTCATACTTTGAAGAAGATACTTATAGCAAGTCATTTGTGATACGCTAAGTGTGAATGATATGAAAAGAGACAGAAAATGTACAGAGCAGAATATCAGTTGTGGTTCAATCATCAAGAGTCTATGTGAAAAAATAGTAGAAGATTACAATACATTGGAACTGATCAAGATAGCAAGTCTACTCTATAGTTCATCATCAGATATAGTGCATATCTATTCTACTGAAGGTTGTAGCCTTCACCATTGAAGCAGTGAGATTTTGGACAGTGAGTCCTCACCCCTAACAGGGTTATTTGTAAAAGACTCTTGACAGGGTCACACCCTTTACCAGGTCATTATACTTATTGCATTGTAAAGTACAAGTCCTAACAGGGTTGAAATATCTTCTAATAGGGATTACTATAAAAAAGTATAGTTCATTGTGGGTGCTAATTCCCACTGGGGTTTTTACCATTTGGTTTCCCCGTAATCAAATTGTGTGTTTTATACTGTGTTATCTGAATGTGCATTTACTTAATTGTATTCTGAAGTTAAAGAAGGAAAAATAATTAAAGTTACTGATAACTGATTCACCCCCCCCTCTTAGTTATCCTTTGGGACTATTCTAACAGTAGTCTTGGTTTGGTAACTTGGCTTACCAGATACTCTGTTCCTCCAAAACAAAATAAGTGATCAATATGTCCCCACTTCATCACGGTAATATTTTTGGGTACTATAAATTTGGGAGAGGATTAAGGTTTGAATGAAATATTTAATCCCAAGTGGACATCAATATTAATAGTATTTTTGGATGACAAATGAAAGAATGTGTGAAGTTTATTCTAGATGAAATGTGCAATGAATTATCCTAGCTAACTACTTAACATTTGGGTTTTGGAATGACTATAATAGATATGTGAATCTGTGAAAGGATACTATGAGAATCAATGAAGGACATGTACCTTAGATGAAATTGTGACCATCCATTATTTTAATTCTTTTTTTCCAGTGAGCCTTACTTTTTTTTTTCTCTCGGTAGTTAACACTCTGGTAGTGAGTCATGTAGTGAGCATTGTAATATTTAATACCTAGTTATACAATATTGAGAGATGATCCTCTTTGTGGCTTTTTCCTTTTAGGTTTTATATGATTTGCGTCCATGTTGCTTGAGTTTAAGTTGTTTACTTGGTTTCTATTTCAGTTAATAAAAATAATAATGTTTGAATTAAAATTAAATATTTACGCAATGGTGATTCACCCACCCTCCCTCTCAGTATTCTTACTATTCAATAATTGGAATAAAATCTTAGTTCCTTATTTCAACTTAACTGTAGAAGGAAGATCTTGAAAGGATGGATATGTAGAAGCTATAGGAAACAATGAATAAAATTTTATTGATGTAGAATTACTAACTTCTCTTGATGATCATGAGAATGTTGAAAGTGAGAATAAGGATCTAAAAGAAAACTAAGGGAAGAAAATGAATACGTTAGGAAATTGAGAGAACAAAGAAATAAGTTAAAGGAAATACATAAGGAAGTTGGAAATGAGCTAAATCAGTAAAATGAAACAATTGTTGATAAAAATTTGAGAGTAGAAGAAATCAATTTGTTAGGACTAATAAAACTATTTCTTGGTGTAAGTCTATGTATCATATTTTTATGTACTCCCTTGACTTCCTTTTATTTGAATGTCCTTAAGCCCTAAGTTGTCACTTTATTCAAACCCTCAGTTACGTTTTTGGTTCAAAAACCATAAGTCTCTCATATCTTTTATATTTTTGTGTTACATTTTTTAGCCACTTAAGTTGTTTTAAAACATGTGTCTTAAGTTATCATGGTCGGGGCCTTTTTTTTTTTAGGTCCTAATTCCTAGTGGGGCTCGTGCGCTAATTTTTCCTAATTCTAAGTTCCCGTAATGTTTTATATGTCACAAGATGTCGAGCAAGTTAATTTTAATGTAACAGTTGACACTTTCTCTTGACCAAAAGATGTATGAAGAATATCCATCAAGACATCACGCCTGTGTGACAAGTGTCCTTTCCAGATTGTGAGGCTGAGGTTCTGAAAAGCTGAAGGCACATAGATCATGGGTAGATTAAAGTAAATATAATGGTGGGAATGATCCTGTAAATAGAAGATATGAGTAAATTATTCATCAAGGAATCACACCTATGAGACACATGGAAATGGCAAGCCATAATGGGGCTTAAGTTAAGATAAAGTTCAGACAGATTAATTTTCATCTGACAACAGATAATTTTCCTTGAACATAAGATGAGAGTAGTTTATTCATTTTGGGATCACTCCTAGTCGACACCTACCCATCTGAGATCTTGTAAAAGTGGGGCCAAAGCATTAAAGTGTCAAGAAGATTGTAATTGATCAAATGGATGGCATGATGCCACTAAGGGAAGTTGCATAAGGTTTTATTCATTGCGAGATTGTGCTAGAGTGATACATGGCTTTCTGAGATCGTGGGTCTCAAAATATAAAGAAGATAAAGGCAGAGCATATTAAGTTGATCGGATGGTGGGCATGATGCCTTGATCCAAAGCTACATGAAGGATACTTATCGCACAATCATGCCTGAATGATACCTGTCAAGGTTGATGAAGAGGATTTAAGTGGGACCAAGGGTGTTATGTGGAGTTGACATGTTGCTTTCTGATTGGTTTCCTTCACCATTGTTGTTGCGATGTGAAGGTCGTCACTCTGTTGACTTTTGTGGACTACGAGAACTGCTGAGATGGATCTAAATTGACATCTGTGTTTTAAATTCAATATTCTAGTACAAGAAACTTGGTGTTACCATTTGAGCCGTGAATTTTTGAAACATGATAAGTAATTGCAGAGCGTGTGGCCATCATATCAAAAATTAACTCTAACTGTTGGCGATTTTATACAATAAGTGCTCCATTTTATGTTTCAAATGTTATGATTTTCATATCAACTAAGTGGAGTTAAATTACAGTGTGTTATTTTTTTCTCTGGCATGTTTCAAAGCAAGTAAGTCATTATGTCTAGTTTTTTCTACACCTTGTGAATCTGGTTGTTGGTTTGGTTAAAAGATTGAATGAATTAGGGTTTTTTTATTTTTAGTTATACCTCTCTATTATGATAACCTAGATGTTTAAAATGGCACCGCATAGAGAATTCAAGGGAAAGATAGATTATCATGAGAGAACTATGCGTGATGATTTTCTTGAACGACTAGATAGGTCTAGAAATGACTCTTCTAAAGTAAAGGAATTGGTATCAAGAAACCCTCGATTGATGATAGGTGAGGGCCTATATGATAAGGGTAATTGGATGAGGGACACCGATGTTGGCATATCTAGTTTGGATTTGTTTAAAGTTTGTTTTAGTCAGAGAAATACTTATAGTCCTAGTAGAAATATATGGCAATTTGATATGGGGAAGCTGGTAGTTCCAAATTTTTTCATGGATGCTGACATCTTGCTCCAAGTAGCCAACAATTATGACCTAGTGACTAGTGTAGTAAGTGATGTGGATGTTGATCCTTTGATAAGCATCATTACTGATGAGATCTGGGAAGTTTTCAAATTGAATGAACCCTCTGCCCAGCTTGATGAGATTAAGTTTGAAACCTTGAATGAAGTATACAAAGCTCAAAGGAATTACCTCAGGAGTGGGCCTTTAATAGAATTTTTTGACAAGGTTGGATGATTGAATGTGATGGTTCTAAATACCCTAGAACCATTTAAATGGGATTATTTCAATATGAAGGCAAAGGGAATGTATTACTCCTTGAGTCAATTTTTTGGGGATGATGTAGAAACAAAGATGCCAGTACATTACATGTTTATGATTCTTCAGATTCTCTAGCCTCATCTTGTTGTTATCTTTGACTTTGCACCTTTTGTGGATGACCTAATCCATAATGGTTTAATTGGTATTCAGAAATCAAAGGTTGATAAACCATTTGGATGATATTCTTTGTTAATGCACATGTTTCTATATAAAGGTGCTAGTTATTTTGAAAAAGAAATGGATCTTATGAGGACCAAGGATGGAGAAGAAATGCTAGTTCAACTATGGATTTTGGACATGTCTTGGGATAGTGAAGATGCCAGCTATGTTATTTTTTATAGGTGCTTTTCTTCTCAGCTTAGAGCCTTATTGTTTCTTGAAAACCCTCGGATCCCAAAATCTTTGTTGTCTTTCATAAGACCAAAACAATATGATAAAGAGATAAAAATAGTGCATAATTTGGGGGACACCATTTTATATCCTATTTCAACTATGTTTAGAGTGTATGGTTTCAGAGGTACCCCATATATACTCCCTTACCAAGTCCCTCTAAAAGTTTGTATTGCTAAAATAATAAGATAAATTGGTGGTCTGCAAGAGGTTTCCCTAACATGGAAGGGAAGGGGTTCTATTTTTTCTACCATCACTATTTTCCATCAATTTTTTATCACCAAGGGTAGATGGATGCACATGAGTAAATTTTTGAAGCCTTATAGATTGGAAACATTAGTGGCAAGGTGTGCTGACCCTGAGGAGTTTTTGAGTGATATGTTTAAAAGGAGAACTAGGTGTGTGGATATGGACCACCAATTCCACTTCCCTGAGGATGTCATTAGAAATGAATTCAAATTATAGGAGAAAGAAATCAAAATAGAAAATGGCTAGTATTTAAGAAAACCCTTGATTTTGTATAATCTTTTGATAAGGGTTATGATCCATTAAAGGCTTTTGAGCCTATGGAGAAGAAAATTGATTCTTTGATGACACTTTTTGAAGAAATCATTCAAACTCTAAATTAGAAGAAGGATGGAGTCATGAAGTCAGATCCAGATAAGGCTAAGGTTATCTTAAGTAAGTCAACATTTTCTAGGCTTGTTCCAGTAGGTGAATATGTTTTTCACCAAAGGTCAGAATACCGTGTAGTGATGCCCATGGGAGATACATCCAAGAGGGGTCAATAATTACAAGATGCACCTTCTTTTTCCAAGAAAATTGAGGATCCTTCCACTTCAAAAGGGAAGAGACCTATTCATGCTAACCCTGAGTCTCAGCCTTCTCCAAAGAGGTAGATGATAGAAGAAGATATAAAATAGGGTGAAGGTGTGTATTCACCTTCTCTATCCCCACTACATATTGATGAAAAGAAAGTGGCAGAACAATTGCTACAGGTGAGAAGTATGGGGCAGATTTGAGTCACTCATCAAGAAATTCAGCAAGAAATGCCAGAAGCAACCAAATGGGTTGAAATGGATTTAACTGTGGGAGAATTTGTTGGTAGAGAGTTGGATCCTATAACCAAGGAGGCAAGTGATGAATTCTTTGCAGATGAAAATTTTATAAAAGTCAGGGCATTCATACAATTCCTATGGATAAGCCACATTAATCAATTAAAGAAACATTCCAAAAGAAATAAGAGGAACAACCAAATACATATATGGATGATATTAAGGCTAAAGTAAAACATGAAATGTTAGAATAATTTGGAAAGATCACCCCTAAGGATGGAAGATAATTGGTCAGAAAGGAAGTAGTCCTCATTCTTCCAGACTGAGATATTGTTAATTTTATTATTTTTTAAGTTGTAACGAAACAAATAAATACCATACGTGATAGACAAGAGGCAGATGAAAAATCCATCAAAGGGGTTGTTTTTAGTGAAGATCATGATGCCCTAGTCATGTGGTCTCTCAAGCGAGAAGAAAATAGGAAAAGGAATGAACATGTTAAGGCTTACTATTCTAGTAGCCTGATGGTAAGAAGAGTAGGCGAGACCTCAGGTGTGGTAGCATCTTGTGGAATCTTAGAAACTGCCAAGTTTTATTTGAAAAGGACAGAAAAGGAGGCCAATGAAAAGGAAGATCTCAGGGTAAAATTAGATACATTCCTCCAAGCTTAAAATGAGTATAAGAAGGTAATTATTGAACAAGATAGAATAATTGCACAATCAAGGGGTCATAAATCAATTGCAAAATCTCCTTAGAGGATGATTTCCAATTATCCTGCCAAGCCTTCATCCTCTAGTCCTATTATAGAGGTCCCTCCTTCCACTCTACCCTCTAGTTCTAACTTAGAAGTAGATCTCAACTTGGAGAAGAAAATAATTAAAATCTAAAACAAAGAGATTAGAAGAGGAAAGTGAAATGTTTAGAAGGGAGAAATATATGGTAGATCAAAAGTTTGAGGAGAAGGTAAGAAATACAATTATGCATTTTTTTGGAAATATAGAGCCTACTTCTATTTATTTGGGCGGGGAAAGAATTGTAAGCATTATAAATTATTTTGAAGAGGACAAAGCTATAATTGAGACAGTTTTGCACCCGTGGATAAGAAGGAAGTTTGATTTGAATATATTTTATTCTTTATCCAAAAAAGAGGAGAACTTTTATGATGTAATAAAAAACCACCTACAAGTTTTTCAAAGACTCGTTAGATTTTGAAATATGGAGGACTATCATCCAAAGGAGAGAAAATATATTAAAAAGGGAACACTCTATAGTTTGTTTTGAACTATTCCATAGCATTTTTAAGAAGGATTGTAAATTGAAGAGTAAGGAAAAAAGGATGGAAGAAATGGATGATGAGTTGTCAAGAAGAATGAATAGCATCATCAACCTTGATAACACCATTTTTTTTGTACAAACCATGGAAAATTTTGAAAGTTCCAAATCATATTTTTGGTTTTGGAGAGAGGAAGTTCAGCGGTTGAAAAAAGAATGGGGTGAGTTAATAAAAAACAAGGTTAAAATTGTTGACTTCGCTTGGTCTAGTGATGAGGTGTTTGTAGCATGGAAGGAGAGATACACTTCAGATGAATCAAAGGAGGAAAAACCCATTGTTCATTCAAAAAGTAGCATTTCTTCAACATCCTAGAGTTGTCAACAGTTGCAAATAGATCTTGCACCGAAAAGAATGAAGACTAATTTTACATTTGGAAAAAGAAGAATAGTTTTGAAGTTGTTGCAAAGGCCCTGTGATAAAATGCCAAATTGCTTTTGGAAATCTTGTAACAATTCAGTTTCTTGGCCTTATTGTAGTTTTGTCTTACATAACGTATCATCATTCTGTATTTTTTCCTAAATGATCTGAAGCTTGTTGCAATCCTTTCTATATAAAAGGATTTCCAAGATCATTTAGAAAGGGATGGAAAAAATAGAGTTATCAAGTCGTATACAAGTTTTTCAGTCAAGGATATAGCAAATTGTGTTAGATTGTGTCATAATAGAAATAGAAAGTTTCAGGTCTTTTTCAGTTATTGAAGTGCTGTATATCTGAAGCATTTTGAATATAGGAACATGATTCTTTATACTTAATACAAATATTCAGATTTTAATCTCTCCTTTTGTGTCTATCTCATGATTTGTGAATTTTCTAATTCATTGCATAGATTTTATCTATGTATATTTTTTTATTCCTAATTTTTGATGTAGGATCAAATTAGATATTTCTCTCGATAAAACATAGATTCATTTTTGCGTGCACAAGGATCTTATAAGAAGTGTGGATTTGGGTTAGTTATATTTATGGCTTTGAATCTTTAACATTAGTTTGTATTTGTATTATGCATTTGTATAAAAGATATTTCCCAATGGATAAGGCACTATTTAGAGATTAGTACTTTCTATAATGATACATGTTTAGTTGGGTTTGGCTCTGTTTTACAAATCTAAAATTACTTCAAAATCCTTTTAAGTTTAATGGCTATTGTTGTATGTTCTTCATGATAATTAATAATTAATGAATGAGTGGTTTGTATTCAACATTTTCTTATCATTTTATGTTGTTCTAAATCCAGAGAAAGTTGTAGAGTGTCATATGTTGATCTGGATTAGGTGTGCCCACCTTGGTCTTGCAGAACCAAAAGTGTAGAGGGTAGTCTTTTTCCTATAGGTGGTCCAATTACCTCAGATTTCCCATATTTGGAATTAAAAACTATTTAAGATCTATCTATAGGTATATTGGTACCTTTCAGAGTATAAAATCATTTTCAAACACCAAAAAAATTGAGACTCTATTGGGGAGTAGAAGTAAGTTGTCATAAATAACGCAGGTTTCATGTTAAGCTGGACTCCTGGCTTGCTTATTTGTATAAGCCAATAAGTTGACCATTGAAAGTACATATTTACACTTTTCTTATTCCATGGATATGTTTCATTACTTAAAAAATTGTCCACATTTTCTTAGCCCCCTTGTTGTTATCCTTTTCCTTGTGAATTTCCTTGTTGAAAAATTCATATAACCAAGTGTCAGTGTTATATTTTTCCAAAAATGTTGGGTGGAGACTTGAAGAAATCACTATATAGCGGTGTTGAGTGATAAATACTATTCTACACACACTTTCTAAATATGAGTTATAAAAATACCATACCCTGGATGAAAAATCATCTTGAGGATAAATTGGAGGGTGAGTTTCCAACTACTTCCAGAGCTAGTCAACCAAGGAAAGAGAAGAATGACAGTCCAGTATTCCTCAGACTTGGAGACAAAATAGGAACATTAGGGTAGAGGATTCAATCCAACCTAACCAAGAAATAAATGCATCAGAGAATGAATAGGCTGCAGATTTAGGATTGGTTGTCCATGAGGATTACACTAGTACATTTGAGTCCTTTTGTCAATGGCTATGTGTCGCACTTTTGATACTACCCCATCAATCAAGAGATACAGACCGATGTTGTAGTTTTGACATTGAAATGATCAATGTCTGTTATGTCCATAATTATTGCAATGGTACTGAGTGTCACAATATGGACCGGCTACAATGGTTAACATGCCATTGTTACACATTATGAGTGTTACAATTACGATGGGTATGTGATGTATATGTTGTGCATGCGACGTCCAGCTATCAAAATATTTTGACATTTAGATGTCACATTTAGTGCTTTGGCATCATTCATTCTCTGGATACCATCACAATTGAGATGGTATTGATCGTCACAATATGCATTGTCTAGGATGGTCAACCTGCCATCGTTATACATTATGAGTGTCACAAATACAACGGATATGCAATGGATATCGTATAAATGTGATTTCCATCAGTTGGCTATTTTTGACATCTGGACATCCCATGTAGTGCATTGGTATCAGTCATTCTTTGAACACCATCACAATTGTGATGGTATACTATATTTAAAAAAAAATTGAGCTTCTCTTTGTTTCAAGAATAGTTTAACATTATGAACTTAAAAGAGCCAACCACGTCAAGGTGGAACCTCATCTTGTCCCTCCTAGGAGCCTCTTATGACACTTTACGACACTTTATGACCTCTAAGATGTATTCCAAGGGATTGTAAAGTGTCATAAAGGGTCATAAGGGGTTTTGAGATACAATAGCTGAGAAACATAAATGTAGACATCATGGTCACAATTGTTTGGAGACACAACATAATTGAGTTGTATACCTAGATGATGCAACGCAACCACTACTCCTCCAGTTCCAAGTTGACACTGCAAGATCTAAAAACCATAGATAAGGAATAAATTTAGAGAGCGGGGGAGGAGGGCCATAACAACCAAAATAATATAGGTACCTTGTATTATTTTGGTTGTTACAGACCTCCCCCGCTCTCCAAATTTATTCTTGGATCCTGCAGTGTCAACTTGGAACTAGAGGAGTAGTGGTTGTGTTGCATCGTCTAGGTATACAATTTAATTATGTTGTGTCTCCAAACAATTGTGACCATGATATCTACATTTATGTGTCTCGGCTCTTGTGATATCTAAATTTATGTTTCTCAGCTCTTGTGATATCTACATTTATGTTTCTCAGCTATCGTGTTTATGTTTCTTCACTGGAATAGAGGGTGCAAAAGGTGCTCTAGATCATTTGGGTATATCACTCAATTTCTATACCCAATTGATGCAGAGCACTATTCTGCACCCCTTATTTGATTGAAGATAAAGGATATTGATCCTATTTTGATAAATATTCTTCAAGAAAGATAGATGGTATCCTACCATTTCTACCTAAAAATAATTCCCAAGGGAAAAAGAGAAACCAATGATTAGCAGTGTAAAAAAAGAGAGGGAAAATGATAGCAACATAATGCATAAGGATATAAAGTTAATTAACTAGATAATATTTTTTAATGATGATGAAGTCATCATGAGGAAGAGGCAAACAATTTTTATTAAGAACAAGAAAAGATCATTGACACGATGATACAAAAGTGAAAGGTATGGTGCACAGGCACCCAAGAACATTGATGCCTCAATAGAAATGTTTAAAGCATGTTTTGCATTCCTATCATTGAAAAAACATTCATATTGTAGGATAACATATATTCCTATTCAAATGCAAATACAATTTGTTATGTGTAAAAACTATATGTGGGAAATGTGATTAATGATGGTTCACATCTCTTGTAACTCTTTCTCATGATCACACTTTGTAATCCATCACCATGATGAGGAAGAGTTATAGAGACAAGATTGATGATGTATCACATCTCCTGTAATCTTTCTTATCCTAATGATAGATAAAAAAAATGTGATTGGAAATTTTTATAACAAAAGTGACATGCAATCGAATCCAAAAACAACAAAGGAAACACTATCTTTTTAGTGTCAAATCAAGTTGAACTTTGATATCTTCAATTGAAACAATGAAATGCAAAAATTTTGAATAGAAAAGAGTCCTCATTGTTAATGAGAGAAATGATATTTCCCTAGTATATTTAAGTGATTTAAGAACATTTTTAGCAATATCTTAAATAAGTTGCATAAATCTTGTTATGGAAATTGTGGATTATATTACAATTTACTTTCACTTAATTCTTAAACTTTTTTAAGGATGTTGATAAATTGTTTTTACTCTAATTGATAAATTGTCAAATGTTACTCACCATAGAGACACATCGCCATCCTCATGAGCTCCACTTATGTCATTATATCTAGGGTCTAGACATTTTAGTGAACTTGAAGGATTGGGGATAATATTCACTATTCCATTCAATTGATTGTTCTTCATTCGTATTATCTCAAGTGTTTTGTTGTTAAAAATGGTTGATGAACCTTGTCCAAATATATTGCAATCATCCATAACCCTTAAACAAGAAAATAAATTTTAAGACTTTTCATCTATATTTCCCTTTCTTCTACAATTGAAATTGGATATTTTAATAACTTACAATGTGTTTAATTATTGTAAGCTTGTCATCCATTGAGGGACTATGAATGTATCAAAGAAATTGTTGCTCAAATCCCTAGGACACCAAATGAGTTAGAGATATTACAATAATAAAATAAAAGAAACACATATGTTTAAGTGTTTCATCCACTTACATGTATTGGAGCCTATTTAGTGTTGATATAACTGGTATGCCACCTCTAAATTTATTATTTGATAAATTCCTATAAACAACATGTAACAACTCAATTTAGCATTTTTTTAAAACAATATATAGAAAAACAAGGAATACAACTTCAATTTCTAGTTATCTTCTATACATAATTTACATAATGATCTTTATATGAAATAAATTTCACTCTTTAAATGAATACATTGAATTTGAATATTACTCCTAAATAAATAAATTAAATTAGTTAAAAATAATTTCAAATATTTTTAATTTTATTGATAGATTATAATATTATATAAAAATTAGTATAAATATAAAAGTTATAGATACAAAATTTTACTTTTATTATATTATAATTAAGAGGAAAAATTTAGTTATTATATTTAGAAAATGATCTGAAATGTTGATGATAAAAAATCTTACACAATCAAGCAACATTAATCTCATTGATTGTGGAAAATTTGATGTCACAAACCCTTTCATTTTCTTGGTAGTAGCACATAAGGAAGCTTGAAAGAGAAGGGAGGCTTCTGCGAGCTCGTAAATTTATTTTTGTCAGGTGACATTGCATGGTTTAGTTCCTTGGACTTTGATATCTCCAAAGGTCAGGTGAAGATCTAGTTTCTTTGGTCTTTTGTCACTCAACATAGACAAAGTTCTATATTATTGGATCTTGTCATGTGATTTTTCCTCTCGTAATGGATTGGTTTACTTCTCAAGTTGACAAGGGTAGTTTGTATTCCAGCACTTTATTATGATAGGAGTGGAATGTATTAAGATGACATGACATTTTGTAATTAGTAGTGTTTGATGTATGTTGAATAGATCACTATCTATATACAATAAGGAAAATTTAATATGTATTTTTCAAATTGTTTAAAAGAATTAGGACGATCATGATCATTATTTACATCATTAAAAGAAAAATTGAAGGATATGAATTATTGAGAAAGAGTTTACGAAGGATAAAATCTTGTTGGATGGAGGTTTCATGACACTCTAAAAGGATAATGAACCATATAATTTTGATGGAATAGAAATCCTTGAATGTTAAGTTATGTTAATGATTCATCTACAGATAATCCAAATACTCTATATGATCATGTACCATATGACTTTAGTGGAATAGATATCCGTCAATGTTTGATTTTAAGTTAATCATTCATCACCATATTATCCACACTCAGTATGATCAATGTCCCATATGATTTTTCATAAAATAGAAACTCCTCAAAGTTTAATGTTATAGAAATTGTCTTACATTTACTGTTAAGCCAATGATTCATTAACCTATAATAAAAATACTTGATATGATCATTCCTCATATGACTTTGGTAAAACAGATACCTCTCAATGTTTGATGTTAAGCCAATATTTAATAAATATGATCCAAATTTTAGGTAACTAAATTCCCATAATCATTAAACTACTTAATAAAATAGCTTAAACAAAGATACTACATTTCTTCTTAGATTTTCTCCAACATAAGGTATTTGAATCTGATGCACGATAGAAAAATAATTTTTGGAAGAGGATTTGTTATGGTATTTGATATAGGAATGAGATTAAAGGATTGAGGTATACATCTTCAGTCAAAGTTGTCAAAATATATGAATCTTAGTAGAGTGGGATATATAAGAAACATTCCATATCCTTCATTCTATTGCATCTACATGTAGATTCTTGTCACCATTTTCAAATCATATTGTGCAAGAGAAAACAAAGTTACTATAAAAGTTTATTTGGATATCATTTTCCCAACTGTCTCTTTATGTTCTCATTTGTAGGGGTCCCCAAGGAACACATGAAGGTTAAGAATCATTTGAATGAGATTAAACTCCATGAAGAAAATACCCTATATTTCAAATAGTCGTAACAAATGCTGCAGTTCAGAATTTAATCTTACTCTTTTCCTTTAAGAGTTTGTGCTATGTTTGGGCTACAGAAAAAAAGTTCTTTGCTTCTATCATGTTCTGATTTTAGTTCTACTTTGATTAGGACAAGTTTATACATGGTTTTGTTTATCTTCTTGACAGTTTGTTAATTGTTTTCTTAAATATAATATATAAAAGATAGTCAATTAATTAAATTACAATTTTTTATATCACTTTTATAAAATACATAAAACTACAACTCTTTATATCAATTTATAAACTATCACAAATTGAATTTTTCAATCAGATAACCCAGATTAAAATTTTATTACATTCTATAAAATCCTAAACCTAGGACAATTCTCTTACAGTTCTTCAAGGTTTACTAGCCCGGTGACTTCGGTGGGAATCACACTTGCCATCTAGTTTCTATCAAGTCTCCTATTTCCCAACAATATTACCAAAAAAACAAATTAAATAGGCACCCATAAAATTCTGGTCTGTGAAGTAGCCATGAAAGCCATAAACAGGACATAGCAAGAAAAGACAGAATTAAAATGATTGATACTCACACAACCCTCAAATTGGGCACTAGTCCCAAAGTACAGGGGATCCTTCCTTCAAACTCATGATTGTCAAATAGTCTGTAAATGGTAATAGACAATGCTCAGAATAGACAATATATTTATATATCACATGCTTAAGATTGTACATATGAGAAAAAAAATGAATTTTTTGTACTCACAAGTGTAACAGATTCATCTTCTCGCTGAAGAGTTTAGCTGGAATTTTTCCTGAAAGTTTGTTTAGGTTGAAGTGGCTTCAAAAACCACAAGAAATATTTTAGTAGCTAGTTTAACCATCAATAATCATATGACAACACTCTTTTTTTATAGTCTAGTATAAATACATTTTTATTATTAAAGTTAAAAAAGATTTTGAAGAGTTATGAAACTCTTTACAAAGAAACAATATCTAAAAGATAGAATATTTCATTTCTAAAACATAAAAACTCATATAAATACACTGTAATATCTTATTACTTACAAGTGATTTGCATACATCAATAACTTAGCTAAATCAATCATAAGGTATATAAACTAGTATCGTAAAGAGATGCAAACTATGTAAAATATTGGTAAGGGGTGGCAAGATCAAGGAAGAACTCAAAAGTAAAATACCTAAGGGCTAGACCTAATGCCTCAGGGGCTCATCATGGATGGCCTTGCCTACGTAACTAGCATAGACATCCTAGTTTGGTTTTAAATTTAAAACCAGTCTTTTAAAGGACTATAGAATTGGTTATGGAACCCCTTTCTAGGGTATAGTCCCCAGACAGTGTCTCCATTGGATTCCACCCAATTAGGTGAAAAAGGATGAGATTCTAATTATATTCTACCTACAAATAAGTTATACGTAGACCTCCTCATAAGGTTACCTACCCAATAGTTCGTAACTATGATGGAGAATCAATTCTTGTAAGATATTAAGGTCATATCCATGATCCCAAACCCACAAGATTTATAATTGTATGAGAGGAGATACATATTACCTAATTCTATGAACACTTATATTAAAGATAATGAGAGAGATATTTTACAAATTGTAAAAGACATTAATCTCTAAGGGTTGTATTGACTTATACCTGACAATCCATGAGACTATATGGGATACCTCAAAAAATCTAATAGTAAACACATGTGAACTAGTGAACAACATCAGAGAATTATAACTGTGCAATGAAAATTAGACAAAAAATTGAGAAATCAAGAATACTACATTGGTGATGCAAAAGTTTCATTAGTAGTAAACAAAGAAGAAGAGAAAGTAAGCTTATCATCATGGTGGACATTGTTAGAATGAATTTAGAATAACTAAGAGGGGGGGTGAATCAGTTATCCACAGGTCTAGATGTTCCCATTAAAAATTTATACCAAATTAAACAACTCAGATCTGCTTGGTAGTGATAGCATAATTCAACAATATAAGTATGTAGTTTACTGTTCAAATGAAATAAGCTTGCAAAAACTTAACAGTAAAACACAATATAAACATTCACACAAGTTGACACCAATATTTAACGTGGAAACCAATTTTTGGAAAAACCACCAATAACATGCTATCAAGTTTTCACTCTTCTGAAGTGATGCCCTATTAAGAGCCAACCCTATTAAAGGTTACAAAACACATTGCTAAATGTGACCTCGTTAAAGGATTTAATCACCTTGTCAGGAGTGGCCTTGTTAGAGGACTTAGAACATTCCAATCTGAATGTCACCTTGCTCCAAGGATTTATTCAATGACTATTAGGTCAACCTGGTTAAATTATTTGAACTGATATAATGGTTAGAAATTAATTAGTGGGTTTGATTTGATTCATACAACTTACTTTGCAATCTAGATCCAATTCATCTCTTATGCTAATTCACTGAGTGGCCTCCATTCTCATCTCAAACTCCAAATATTCTTGGGAATTCGTCAATAAATCTCTCTCTGCTTCTCTGCTTAGCGTTCTTTGCTTAGATATTTCCAATTAGTCAATTAATCATGCAATCCACTTGCATACTCTACATACATAAATATCTTCACTACATCCATGAATAACCCCTTGAGGTTACCATATACCTCTCCATCTAGGTCAGATACATCTTTTTCCGCTTAATCAAGATCGTAGATCTTAGGTTAGGTCAAATCCAATGGATCTTTCCATCATTACATTTAATTATTTGTCCAATATAATCACCAATTAAATCTTTGATCCATGCATTAATTACGGTTACCCGTTCATTTACATAGTGTACATCAAATGTTCTTATGCTTAATTAACTTTACATATCCCAATAAAATCAAATATGTTAGCCAGAGATCTTAAATCTCATCAATCATCAAAATATTTTTGCTCGGCCAACACTGTGTTCCTCAAAAATTTACTGACGCTCAGCACATACAAGAAAATATGCTTGACACACACTGGTGCTCGGCCAACAAAAAACTTGCTCGGCATAAACTATTCTCAGTAAACTATCAGTGAAAGATAAATAACATATCACTTTGCCAATGTGCCAACTAATAAAGTACACTTTGTAATTCCTCATAACTCAACCATTCTTCTTGGTCTTCTTGTTAAATCTCCTCCATCAATCAATAGATATGGTACTCAAATAGATAGCAATAGTCTCACTAGTTAAGGTTTGACATCAATGGAAAAACAATAATTGTTTCTATTGTAGCTTTCCAAACAATATTTCCAACAATATCCATCTTTGGCATTGATGGAAACACAAAACAATAAAACAATAATATCACAAACATAGTTACCATACAATCCAAAAATTTTGCATGTGTTCCTTGGTATGAACAAATCTTCATTAATGTATTTAGCTTCATTCTGATTCTCATCTTGTAAAACTTTTCTCCCTCTGTGTCTATGATCACACTGATGTGTTTCTATTTCTATTCATCAATATGTTTTCCTCTAAGTAGTAAACTCTCCCTGTATCTTTCTCAGTATAATTCTCCCTCTTTCAGTAAACTTCTCCCTATTTAACAACAATGCCAAAGACGTTGACATCTTCATCATACGATTTCTTCTATTCTAAACTTTGTATCATGCTATTCCTATCATCTTGCTTATAAATGATCCACTTTTGTGTCTTAGTCTGTATTTCACAACTTTAGGCAACATCCTAAAGTGTGACTGTTTGTGCATCAATGTGAAAAATATTCTGAATATAATATTTGATTCAACAATACCATTTAAAACTAATTAGCCTTAGTTAGGGGAATCACCCCTAATTTACCTCACAGATACTCATAAGCATCCTTGGGTAGTGCCTTTATAAATATGTTCGCTAATTGTTCCTTAGTGTTCACATATTCAAACCTCACTTCCTTCTTTTGAACTAGCTCCCTCAAGTAATGATACTTGATAGCTATATGCTTTGTCTTAGAGTGCATTACAAGGTTCTTTGAAATATTAATGGCACTCATGTTATCACAATATACGACAACTGGTTCTGTGATCTCTTCTTTCATACCTTTCAGTAGTATCTTCAACCACACAATATTAGAGTAATTAACTGTTCCTGCCACATACTTAGCTTCAGCTATAGATTGTGAGGTACAATTTTTTTTCTTACTTGTCCATGAAACTAATCTTTTTCCCAAAAGAAATGCTCCTCATGTGGTTCTTTTTCTGTCATCTACATTTCTAGCCTAATCAGAATCAGTATAAACTCTGAGTTCAATTTTCTCATTCCTTCTGTAATACAGACCATATTCATATGTTCCTTTCAAATATCTCAGAATCCTTTTTACTGCCATCATATGAGTTTCTTTGGGATTGGCAGAAAATCCAGCAATAATACCAACAACTAATGCAATATTTGGTCTACTAGGTACAACATATTGCATCTTTCCAATCATTGATCTGTACAGTGTTTGATTTACTTCTTTTGTTTCATCATTCTTTGTTAATTTATGTCCAGTGGCCATGAGAGTACTCACTGGTTTTGAATCTTCCATTCCAAAAGTTTTTAGTATCTCTTTGACATATTTTGATTGAGTAATATAGATACCATTCTTTATGTTGGTGCTCAAAAATGCTGAATTGGATTTCCTATGGACTTGCCAATCCAATGTTTAGAAAACCAATTGTTTTTGGCCAACTAATGAGAATGATCGATTATGATCCTCTTCCCCTACACTTCTGGCTCTATAGGACCACGACGGGTGAACCTTCACCTGAACAGGCTTTTTATAGAAAATAACTTGTGTATGGAACTCAAACTTTTGTCTCTCAAAGTATGGAAAGTAGGCTTGAATAAATCAAATTGTAAGCAATATATCATAAAATGTAAACTGAAATACTTTGAGTAATTGAAAGAATTTTTAGTAAATATGTATGCAAATTAAAATAAATAGATAGATAAGATATCACAAAACTATAACAATAAACTGAATAACTATAATCCAAATAATGATTAGACCAGTGCCTTATTCTATCACAAGCAATAGAGTCAAGATCATTCCAATCTTACGTTTAACCTCAGAGATAGTTTTACAAGAAAAATTATCACTTCAAAGGTTTTATGGAATGTACATGCAACTTAAATTAAATTCAGAGATATTTCAAAAAGGTAATACTTCTCAGATGATAGCCCAATTGACCGAGGCCTCAATCAACAGGATTTAACCATGCAAAATGAGAAAACCAATTGAAAATATAGACTATGAATCAAATCAGGAAGCATGCACATCAAACTATCACTTTGAAGAAGTTCTATTGGTTTATCCGAGGGACTAATTGTAAAATG
>MU227760.1:2707263-2735563 GCA_018584345.1 Thuja plicata
GATGAACTTTGTGACACATTCCACATTACACATCACTCTTCATCCATTTACTATCCCCAAGGTAATGGACAAGTAGAAGCCACCAACAAGAACATCCTTAAAATCCTTAAGAGATCAGTTGGAAAATCAGGAAAGGATTGGCACCTTTAGATCAATCCAGCATTATGGGCCTATAGGACTAGCATTCAAACCCCGATAGGAGCTACACCTTTTTCTTTGGTTTATGGGGCCGAAGCTGTTCTCCCTTTAGAAGTTGAAATACCATCCCTCAGAGTTTCATTGCATGGATTAATAATGGATGAGGATTATAGAGTTTCCCACCTTCAACAATTGGAATTGTTGGAGGAACATCAAAATCAAGCCTATGATCATTTGAAAGTGTATCAGAATTGAATTTCCAGGAACTATAACAAAAATATCAAGCCAAGAAACTTTCAAACAGGAGATCTAGTATTGAGAGAAAATCCAAATAATTAGGCTGATAGAGAAAAGAAAGGGAAGTGGGAAGAAAATTGGCTTTGTCCTTTTATCATTTTTTCTTCATTTGGGATGGGGACCTAAAAATTGGCTGATTGTGATGGTGATGAATTGCTAGAACCTATCAATAGCATTCATCTTAAGAGGTTCCACACCTGATTCAGAGGAAAGAGTATCAGAATAAAGAGTATAAGTTGAAGAGTATCAGATGAGTCAAGCATCACCCTTGTACATAATAAAATTCAAAAATACCAAAAAAAAAAGAGAAAAGATAAAAAAATACCAAAAAAATAAGAAATTTCAAAAATCCAAAAACATTTGAAAAAGAAAAAAAGAGAAAAAGAGAAAAAGAGCAATAATCCCAAGAGGTGAAAACCTGGAAACATGAGCCTTTTGTCCCTTAGGTGTTTCCTAGTTGCATTTGTACATATTGTGGTTTCCTCATCTCAATTGTCCATATCCTCATTGCATCTGTCATTCATGCATTGCCCTAATAAAGTCTCAGAGCTGCATTTTGTCACATGCTAGGTTCAGTTGCCCTAAGTATCACATTGGCCACATTTATCACTTGGGGCCACACATCATAGACTTTGGTACCAACCAGATTCAATAGTGCAACATTTTGGTCACACATCAGAATAAAAATTTTAGATTTAGGAGAGACATTTTGGAACCTTTGATGACTATCATTGTTCAACCCTAAACAATTTGATTGCATAACATGATCCTTGAATCTTATTTGACTTATTTTATCAGGATTAAAAATTGACACACCTTAAATGATCAGATTATCTAGAATTCTTATTTTAAAATCTTGATACATCTTGTAAAACACTTGGAATTTTTGATGAATTTTTCATTGCCTTTTTCGAGTCATGTTTGTTTTAGCTAATTAATGATGTTTCGGCTAGATTGGAAAGGATAAAAGACATGATGTTTTACTAATCTTTTGAGCGACTGTTTTGAGGAAGATACTTTAACTTGTGTGAATTAGTCTTAAGACATGGTCATCAAAGACTGATAGAGGACATTAATATAGGATAAAGGGTTAACCTTTTTTTGTTTACGCAAAAGGATACCTTGGTTATTTAGATTTTCCATACCTTAATACCAACATCCACTTGTAACATTGAATCCAATTAAATCGGTATTCATACTCTCATAGTTGGTCATCCAACTAGTGAGGGTTGTACTTGGTTTCATAAAAAGGGTTACCACATGTGGAAAAGTCATATTCATATTCTTATGGTCATAGTGGCACTGTTGATGGGGTTTTGCTGACCGGGTCTGCCAACAGTCATAAGTTGTCACTGGGTTCTGGGGATATCGGCCAACTCTGCCTGCAAAGGTAGTCCGGGGAAATTAAATTCCTCAGGCCTTCAAGCACCTGGGTGTTGGGTCATGACAGTGCGGGGCTCGGTTGGGAGACATGACTATTTTCAAGGGAGGTAGCTAGTTTCTTCAACTCATTACCTCTTGAGATTCAATAAAGTAAGTTTTACCCTAGCATTCTACACTTAGCAAATAAAATGGAAAAAGATCCTGCGAGGTTAGAAATACTTCATCTAACTATAGTCATTCTTGAATTTTTAGAACATCAATAATACTCTGATATAATACACTAAATACCAAAGAAACACAACCATCAGTTAGAATTTCATCAGTAGCGAGGGAAAAAAGGTCGTTAATCTACTTTAACACATCAGAGTAGGAGACATAAAGAACATAAAACATGAAATACCATTAACTCAAAAGTAGGAATGCCAACAACATCATTGAAAATGATTCTTCCTTCTTCATTAACATCTCTTCCAGCAAGCACTGGTGTGTGATACAATGGTGGCTCCAAGGGAGCATCTAATTATTAAAAACCAGAACAAAGGAGCATTGAACTTTGCAACCAAACTAGTAAATTGCCTTTCTATTACTATAGGTAGCAAAATCATCAATTTCGTTGACCCTTGGAAATGGGCCGGTCTGGTTATTTATACAACTCTTCTAACCCTAACCCTATTTTACATATGTTTCAATAAAATACAATATCTGGGGGTCGGTACTACCTGCGCCACCCTACAAAAGACCTTGAGATGGAATAGGTCTGTCACATCAGAAGAATAAGACAAGAATATACAACAAAAGAATGGGTCTCAAGAAGAGAGCCGGGAAGGAGATAGAAGAAATTAGGCCCCCCGGGGATCAAGGCTACATGCCTCATAAATGGGAAATGTGGTGCCCTATCTCCAATGTGCTGGGTGTACCTCTGGACGGTGCCTCGAGAAGACCATCCTGTCAGAAAGCTAGCTGTTAAACTGATGCTTCCTTCATATAGCCAACCACCCTCTCACAGCTTTTATTAACCGCTTCTGAAAGTGACCGGTCGACCTCGAGGACCGGGACACGGACCACTTTGACAGAATACAAAATTTTGGACTAGGGAACTTCCATCCCCAAAAGAATAAAGAATACCCAATGCCTGAATTTTCCCCAACTTCCAGAGAAAACTCAAGGCTTCTTATTGTCATTGAAAGCCTGGAGGAGGCGAGAAATGCCATCCTCATCAATATTTTTTAGGCTGTCCCTTCAGTGCTTGGCCACTTCAACTTGTTCCCCCAGGTTTGGAACATTCTCTTTGAACTCGTCGGCCATCCTTTCCGTGTCATGACCACTAAGTATCATGCGAGTTAACTTTTCCATATGGGCCCCCTCCATCCCCTCCAGAGATTGATACCGGGACTTCACTATTTCATCAAAACTCTCCAAAACTGATTCTTTGGGGGTATATGTATCTGTGCTAAGGGGATCAGCCTCAAAAATCTTTATTACAAAGGACTTGTATAAATTGAAGGGATATTTCACAGTGTTCACTTTATCTTGCAGAGACCCTACCAGTTGCTTGATTACCTCCAATGTGAGGTCAAGTCTGGAGTGCTCGGTTCTCACAAAATCAAATGATTCATCCCCCAGAATGCTGGATTCAGAGATCATATCTTCTCCTAGGGTAAGGATCTCCTTGAGCACCACCTTCCATGCCTGGTAATTCTCAGCATCACCCTCCCACAAGTCAATAAGAGTTTCTGCCTGGTGAATGACGTGCCAGGTCATATATAAATCTGGGAGGGTGGATGCTAGGAAACGCTGGGTGTTTCCTATCTGTAGGGTGACCCACTTGTCCACTGCCTGAGCTTTCTTCTTCATTACTTGTAGGGAGTCTATGTCACTCTATGAAAAATCTTCAGAGGTGGAGGCCCCCGGAGGAGCAACATTGATGGGTCGAGCCAGCTCAGTGAGTAACCCTACAAGGTTTGCGTTCTTCGCCTTTTCTGCTCTGAGCCTCTGGGCCTCCTTTTCATAATGGGCCTCCACTGCCCTTGCTACCTCCTTCAGAAAGTCTACCTCACCTTGCTTTCCCCTTTTTCCTAGCAATACCTCTGCAACATTATAGTCCCCGGGCTTCGCGGTTGCTTTATCGACGCTTGGGGGAGGTGTTGCCACAATGGCAATTGTCTCTCCGCCTGGCCCAGTTTGAAGAGTATGAACTATCCAGGCTTTCTTGGCCTTTGGCGGGGCCTGAACTTGGGCCATCATTTTGGCTAGGGAGAGAAGAATCACGGGGGTGGACTAATCCTTTCTTTTCTTGCTCTCTATTAGCCACTGAGGTGGTAGGGGTGGCCTTCCTACCTGAATTTGTTCCCTTGATTCTTCCCCGGTGTCCTGCTATTGTTGCTCCTCAGTGGCGTGGACCTCATCCATCCCTCTTCCTGTATCCACTTCTTCTGTAGCAATGTTTTCCTCCTCAACTTTCATCTCCTCAGCCTTGTCCTCTGTATCTTCCTCTTTATTCAGACTTTGGTAGGCTTCCTCGGGGATTTCTTTTTCAAGTTGCTCTTCCTACCGCTCTTGTTATTGTTGTTCTTCTTCTACTACCGGGGCTTCTTCCTCTATTGGCAGTAGGGGAAGTGTTGGGCCAAGATTTAGAGTTTGGGCCGCGGTAATCACCTGCCCAAAGTTCACTCCTGGGAGTGGCCCTTGGAATGTGGCGGCTGGGGTTACGGTTATTCTCGAAGGTCTAGTTTCCCCAGCGGATGCCATTTGTTCACCTTGCTTTTGTTAGTCCACTCCTGGACCTTACTTCACTTGAGCCCCAGAAATAATCTCTGGCCTTGGCTCTTCTTCCATCTGCCTTTCTTGTTCCTGTGCAGATTTTTGTTCAGGATCCTCCTGCTCTGCAGCTTCCTATTCCGCCCCTAAGACTTCCATCTCTATTTGCGTAGTGTCCCCCTGCAGGTTCCCGAACTTGTCAGTTACAAATATATCATCAAATTTCTCTTGTGGAGGGGGACTGGCCGGGACCCCCGTGGGTTCTATTTCCTTCTCCAGCTCTAGGGAACTAGAAGAGAGGATTTCCACTTGTTGGGGTTGGGATGTTCCCAACCCCGGCTCTACCTTTAACCTTTTGCTGAGCTTCTTCTTTCTCTAGGTGACCAGAGGTGGCCCTGCATCTCTTATTGCTGCTGCCTCCATGGGATCCACCCCTATTGCCTTTACCATCAAGGCTGCCAATGACGGAGAGGAGGGGGGATGAAGGGGTCCAGACATAAGTGGTGGAGTGGCCAACCGTATTATTAATTGCTCTCTCATCTGCTGGGAGGCTGCCATTGACTATTTTATTTTCTCTTTAATCGGGACTTATTGCATAGGAGGGGTTGTATCTGTATCTTTCCCTTTATCCATCCTCTGCGAAGAATTCTTAGCCCCCAGAGTCAACCTTAGTGCTGGCTGTGGAGTTAACTTTTGTGCCGACTGGGCTGCCCGACGGGTACTTCTGAGGTGCACCTTCTTAAAATAGGCATGACTTTGCTGAACCACCTCTCAAGTGAATTCCTCAATTGTGGACCCCACCTGGGTGTCCCAGTTCACTGGTGGAAGAGTCTTTGTATCAATCCCCTTTGCCTTGTACTGGGGATCGCTAGTGGGGGCTGCATCTGAGAAGTCCGCTACGAATTTCTGGAGCTTCAATTTCTGCATCATGCTGGCCATCATCCTGATGTAGTGCCTATTCCGCACATCCACATCATCTTAGAAATCTACCCAGAAGTCCTCCATATGGATATGATGGGGCTCTGAAGGCTGGGGTAGTGTTGTTGCAATCCTACCATGCTAATCAAAATTTTTCCATGCGAAATAAAACTCTTGCAATTTGTAACTTTTTAGTTCATTGTTTGCCTCTTTTGCGGTGGCCAGGATGCATGTGTAATTCCCATAGGTGATTGGGAATGGAATGTTGGATATCTTTTTGAGGGCAAAGAGGGCGTGCACCTCCATGATTTTCCTGCAATATTCCAATAGCACGATCTTGTCCCGACAGTGTTTGGGCAACAAGTAGTGTTTCCCGGAGAAGCTGGTGACCCTAATGTAAGTGTGTTGTTGGAATTGAATACAATAATGTCCATTATTATGGACCAAATTCATCGCCTCTGAGGATAGGTGGTACCTAGAGTCTCGGGTGGGTGTAAACAGGTGATAAAAAATGAATGCATTGTTTACCCGACAAAAATTGGGGAAACTGACCTCCCATTGAATCTATGGGAAATGGTCCCACAATGCCTTTTATCCAAGGCCAGTCCCGAGCATGCCATCTATGAGTAAGTCATGGGCATGGGGCCTCTACTGTGCTAGGCCCTAGAAAATTTAGGAAGACATGTAAAATTTCTTCTTCCTGTTTAGTTGCTGGAACTGGGAGTCGACATGGTTTGAAATTATTGTCACCCAGTCGAAGTATCCTCCCTTGGTGGAGATGCCGAGGAGGAAGTAATACATCCATCAAGAAAAATCCTGGGTGGAGGGTTTCCCAAAGACCCGGGCTAATTCTATCATCCCCATCTGGATGCTCTCCTTGAATTCAGAGTGGGGAATTTCTATCTTCATTCTTTTTGGGTCCCTCTTTGGGACCTTGAGCCAGTGGGTATTCATATATGTGTAGGCAGCATCCTCCAGTTGTGTAAATTGAGCCAAGGCATCGGTCCTTGTAACCACCATGGCCTTGTCAAATTGCAAGATTCCCAAGCTTGCCTAGAATGTGACTGGGTCGAGGGACACCAGAGGAGTGTGGTATCCAGTTGGTTCCGCGGCCGCGAGCATAATGGCCCGAATAGAGGAATTGTAATTGTTGGCCAGTGTCAAAATGAGCTCTGAAGATTGCACGGAGCATGGAAAACAAGTTGCCTTGAGGACCCCGGAGTCCCCGACCTTGATGGCCAGCTTATCTCCAGCCTGTCGCTAGATATGCATTATTTTCACTAAGGCCTGCATCTCTGGCCATGTTCCGACGCTGGTGTCGGTTATCATCTTGACCTTGGACTCAATTTTTGAGCCCACGATGACGTTGTCCTGCACAAATTTCATGGTCAAGGGCATCTTCTCAAGGGCCTTCTCCATTTTGGACTTTACTACTACCCTGGTTTCTATTGCGGAAGGTAGCTCTGGACTTCCGGGCGGAGAAGATGTGGATGCTTCAGACATATTTGGAAAATGAACTTTGGGAACCTATGAGACAAAGAGACCGTCAAAACATACTCATCAAAATAAATATTCTGGAGTCCAGAGATCTTACCACTGTGACGCGTGCTTGTCGTGAATAGTCAGTTTTATGCAAAGATAACTGAAAAGTAAACGCATCATATAAACTTAAGATCTCATTAAACATCTGGGTCTGGGGGTTTTTATCACACTTGGTAAAGACACAAGATGAATGATGGTAGGAGACCTGGAGCCTGAATAAGTGACCATTGACGAAGACGTGTAAAAGCAAGTCATCAAGCCCATGTGGGCGCCACATGCGTATGTATTAAATGGAAGTTATGGCGATGACGGCGGAGCCAACTATCCAAATGCAAAAGTGAAGGCCACTTGGCTAGAATTGATTATGCGCATGAGATGTAAATGAGGTTCTGACAGACTTCATGGAAGAGAGAGAAAACTTCTTGTTTGAAATCAGCCGCGAGACGAGTTTCAAACAGGTGGTTTCCTGTCCTGAAGCGAGTTTACAGGTGGAAAACCAGAAATATAGGTGACTCAACCAGCCTGTCAAGCCACCCGTAAGGATATACACGAAGGCCAAAGGGTATATACACCAAAAACAAAGGGATATACAATGACTACTTAAATATACACACATAATCACAAATATACAATGCAGAACGACGTCTGCAGGAAAACCAGACAAAGCAGAGACATATATACAACTATCTACATACTTTACAAATGAACCACCTCTGCATAGAGGCCAGACAACCCTCTGGTTGAGCCGACCCACCAACGGGCGACAAAACCAGAAAAAAAAGAGCAAAACAAAATAGAAAGACGACAAATGAAAGCAAGACAAACAAACCAAACAAAACCAGGAGCAAAGAGAAAGGCGGGAAAAGGAAAACCAACCTAAGAATGTAGAAGGTGGAGGAAAGGAGTTACCACGGGAGCTCTGCAACAGTCAAAGTTTTCAAATGGACGCAATCACCTTCACGAAGCACTCACAATCGACTTAAGATGATTGTAAGTCTTAAGCGCTGGTTACTACTAATTCTCTGCAAATTGCTCTATTAATTGCTTTTGAAATCGCTCTGAGTGCTCAAAAATTTTTAATCACAGTAAATGTTAAAATGATAGGTAAGTTATATTTATACCCATGGTAAAAAGGTTAATCCACCTCCTTCCGACAATGCCTAGATAAGCAAACCCCCAGACCCCAGGCCTAGGGATCCTTCATGATGATGTCCTTTTGAACATCATGGCAAAGAATCTAGGAGTCCAGAGTCCAGTTCCCGTTGAAGAATGACCTCCAAGACCGGAGTCCTAGAGGCGAAAACCAAATGAAATAGAACACAACAATGGGGAAGAAAACCCCAGAGAAAGAAAACAAAAGGGAAAACAAACAAGGCAAGGCCGCAAGCAAAAATGAAAGAAAAAGGGGGACCCAACATTTTGCACACAAAATGTAGTGACGGGGATGCAGGGCATAACAAATGGTGACTATTTGGGACAAATGCCTTAGCGCATTTGAGAACTATAGAATCTTTGGTTAGAAAAACTGGAATAAGCCGCTTCTCAAAGTGCCTGACAGGCAGAGAGCAACATATCTGAGAGAACCCAACCATACGGGAATTAGTCCAAAGCCCTTCATCAGTGGTGTCGTGTGTGTTTTGGAAGGAAATCAAGTCGATGACCTCTGGGAGGAGTAGAGAGGAGGCACTAATTACCTCGAACCAGTCCTTAATTTGCTCGCTTCCCCCAGAGACCAGAGTTTTGTCCCACTTTTCCTCTTTTGTTATTTTGCTTATTTCTAGGTGGGGAAGGCGGTACTTCTTTCACCATTAAGGTTAATCTTAGCTAATTTTAATGGCGGTACTCCTTTCACCCATCCACCTATACTTAGATATTTGAAGAGGGGATAAAACTCTGGGCCTAGAAAGAATTCCTTAAAGTTTCAGACCTGGGTCAACCAATCAGTGCAACCGATCTACCCTCGGCATGTCTGATTACTTGTTCCTTATATTACTTGCGTTCATTGATCGCTAGACTCCTGGAGACAACACCCGATGGAGACTACTCAAAATGTGCCAAATCCTATGAAACGACCCCAGAGACCGGGCTGACTCCACTGCTAAAGACAGATTCTAAAGTTTGCCATGCCGTAGACATCATACCAGGGACCAAAGTTATGTGAAGCATTCCAATTCCTATATGACGGAACAAAATGCCAGAACCGAAATGAAAACAAAACAAGGAAACATGACTGTCCCAGAAGACAGCCGACAAGGCTATTTACAAGAGGGTACCTCGCACGAGGCACCTGGAAGAGATATTTACAAGTGGGAGGCTTTACATATAGTACAATTTTGGACAGACTTACCTTATTCAAAGTAGTGCTTGAGAAACTTTCCATTAACGGGTAACAAGATAGATTCGCCAATGAGGGTGTTAAGGCGGTAAGTATTTGCCCCGCAGATTTTTGAGATCAGGTATGGTCTGAGCAAGAGCCGTTGGAACTTGGTATGCTTTCCTTTCTTCTCCCGAGCCTTGTCCCACAACAAGACCAGATCTGAGATCTAAAAAGCCTTGTATTGGGCTCTTCTGTCAAACCATATTTTTACCAATGCTTGATGACGCGCAAAATGTTCAAGGGCTATGTCTCACTGTTCTTCCATCCGTACCAGATTTAAGAGCCAAACCTCCACGATGTTGTCCCTGTTGCTAAATTCCTGCATGAATTATAAAACTAGGATTTGTAAGTTAACTAGAAATATAGGGTTCTGACCATAAACCAGATGGAACGGGGATGTCCCCAAGGAGACCTTAATATGAATGCGATCTGCCCAGAGGGTGAATTTCAACTTTTGATACCAATCCTGGAGATTCTGTTCTAGCAAATGTTTGATCACTTCTAATATATTTTTGTTTGTTGATTCAACAACGCCGTTTTCCTGAGGATAGTAGTTGCTAGAAAACTTCAAAGTGATCTTCTGATTGTAGGTCCATTTGAGTAACTGTGCCAAAGAAAATGCCAGACCATTGTCACATACTAAAGTAAAGGGCATCCCGAACCGTGTGACAATGTTTTCTTCCAGAAATTTGATAACTACGTCTACCATGTTGTTTTTGCAAGGTATAGCCTCAGACCACCGAGTGCAGTAATCAATAGAAGTGAGAATGTATCGGTGGTTGGCAGATGAGTTGGGGTTGATTTTCCCGATGATGTCAAATGCCCACTGGGCAAAGGGTCTAGCCTCATAGACTGGTTGTAGAGGCATAGCTGGGTTACGCTCATGATGCACCATAATTTGACAAGTATGGCATTTCCTTACATGAGTGTAAATGTCCTTAAATATATAAGGCCAATAATATTCGGCCCGAAGGATCTGGTGGGCAGTAGCGTCGACTGAGCCATGCCCAGTTCCAAACTGTCCATGGAATTCATTGATCACTCTCACAGCTTGGTCCCTATCAATGCATTGGAGGTACATTCCCTCATAGTTTCTATGGTAGAGCGCAGAGTTTTTGATCATGAAGTGAGCGCTCTTCATCTGTAGGGCACGGTGTTTGTGGGGAGGTAATCCCTCTGGACATTTATTGTTTAGTAACAAGTATACCAAATCGGTATACTATGGGTCTTGAGTAACGGTCTCCACCATGTAAGTTTGACATTCTATGGGAGGAGTCTCTTCTACCATCGTTCGAATTAGTCCCTGGCCCCAGACTATCTTCATGGGCTGCATTTCTAAGTCATATTCTTGGAGGATGGCCATCCATTTCCCCCATCTTTCGCCCAATTCACTCTGCATTAGCAGAGACTTGAAAGCCTGGTCTGGAATGATAGCATGCACCTTTCTCTAGAGAATGTAATGCCAAAATTTTTTCATGGCATGAACCAGAGCAAAGGCCTGCTTTTCCAATGATGAGTATCGGACTTCAGTTTTCTTGAAGGGGGAGCTCATGAAAGCTATTGGTTGTTCTTCCCCTTTAACCTTTTGGGTCAACACTGCCGCGGTAGAATGCGATGAAGCAAAAGAGTAAATGTAAAATGGAAGGGAATAGTCTGGACTAGCCAGGACAGGTGCTTCCGTTATTGTCTATTTAATCTAGGTGAACGCCCATTTTTACTCAAGACTCCACTCAATCTTGGTATCTTTCTTCATCATCTCGTTGAGCGGTTTGACTATCTCTGTGAATCCTGTGATGAACCGTCGCACAAAGTTGATCTTTCTGAAGAAGGATCACATCTCTTTCTTACTGCCTGACATTTATAGGTTTAGCAATGCTTTGACTCTATCAGGGTCTATGGATATACCCTTCTCAAAGATGATATGTCTGAGAAACTTCCCCTCGGTGACCCTGAATATGCACTTCTTGGGGTTGAGGGATATTCCATACCGATGACATCTCTCACAGATCTGAGCGAGATGGGAGGGGTGGTCACGCCTATCCCAGAAAAAGATGGTCAAATCATCCATGTAGATGATTATGCACCGATTGATAAGGCCCTCGAATGCAATGTCCATGGACTTTTGAAATGTAGCCCTTGCATTGATCAGACCAAAAGGCATCCTTCTATATGTGAACGTTCCCCACTTGGTAGTAAATGTTATTTTCTCCCTGTCTTCATACTTTACCATGACCTAGTTATATCCCGAGTACCCATCCAAGAAAGACATCATCTGAGATCCATTCACTATCTGCAACACCTCATCCAGTGAAGGGAGAGGGTGATTATCTTTCTTAGAGGCCCTCTTCAAATTTCTGAAATCCATGCAAAGGTGGATCTCACCATTCTTCTTTCTCATAGGGACCAAGTTGGCAACCCACGTAGTGTGCCAGATTGGGAAGATTATCCAGGCTAACAATAGTTTTTCTACTTCTTGACAAATCAAAGGTTCTATCAGGGGGTTGACCGGTCACTGCTTTTGCCGAAAAGGCTTAGCATCAGGTTTCAGGGGAATAGTATGGGTCATGATGGAGGTGTCATACGTTTTCAAGTCTTCATAACCCTAGGAAATTACGTCGATGTATTCTCAAAGAACTACGAGAATCCTCTCCTTTTCCCTAGGGGAATAGGAGGTACTAATGTGAATAATCTTTTCCTCACCAGGCTGGCCGATGTTAACCTTTTCAGACTTTCATCCTTTAGATGAGGGTGACACCTTCTCTCGGGCCTTAGGGTTTTAGTCAAAGATTCATTCGAGTGCAACCATCCCCTTTGGGATGGTGTTAGTAGGTAGGTCCATGATCCCATCATCTTCATCACCCTGCCTAGTGTTGTCATGGTCTCGTTCTTCCACTATCTGGTTTTCAAAGATGCCAACATTTGCCATAAAGGCTAGGATATGCTGATCGTCCTCAAAAACCTGAAAGTGGGTGACATTGTCTAGAATGGATGGGGTAGGGACCATCTCAACTGAAAATCTCCAGAGTCGCGAGCCAGCCATTGGATCAAGTGTGCTGGCAGAAATGGCAAGGGCATTCGGGACGTAGTTCTGATGTTGGGGAATAAGGTCAATACCAAAGGCATCAAAATATTCAATAAGGCTCCAAGCCCAGTTGTGGTATGTGGCCAACCTTTTGTCATGACATGTGTATTCACTCTGAACTTGCTTAACAATCAACTCTAAATCACCCAGAGCCCAGAGGCGGGTGATACCTTTCCTTAACACAAATAAGAGTCTAAGGACCAGAGCCTCATACTCCGTAACATTGTTTGTACATTCGAACTGCGATCTATAGGATGCGAGGAAGGACTTCCCTCGTGGGTTGATCAGTTCTACCCCAGCCCCGCAGCCTTGTTTAGATCGGGACCCATCAAACTTAAGGGTCTACAAGTCATTGTTTGTAATCTAAGGCTGGGGAGGGGGAGTAGTCTTTGGATTATTATCGGGGGGTCTAGAGGTTTCCCCCTGGACTACCAACGTAAATGTAGAATTTACCTCCAGAGTTTTTTGGATTTGAGATTCTCGGGGAGACGAAACCAAAGGAGTGCATCCCATAGGAACACTGGGTCCTGGGGAATCGATTATATGTTGCTCATTCCAGAAGGTATCAAGATGTCGGTTAGCGATTGAAAGACACGGTCCACACTCGAGTTCTGAATGGTTCTGATAGTGTACCCAGCACCAAGTTCCAGATAGGAGTGTAGCAAGGGTGGCTGTGGTGCCTTGAGGTTAAACCTCACCTCTCATCTTTTCTTCTAGGTCCTGGGCTCTCTGCAGCATGGCGGGATCTTCTCCAGGGGTGAAATCAAATGTTAAGATTTCAAAGGGTCGGTACACCCCTAGGGAAGTCTTAGAGAAAAAAACCTCGTTGACCCTTCAAACCTCGGTAAGGGCCTGTTTCATCTGGGGTTCACTTTTGACCTGGATCTTGTTTGATTCTCCTTCCCATGGAAGCCATAGATGGGTGAAGTTGGTTGAAAAGTATCCATTCAAGGACTTAGACCAATTTTGACTTAATAACATCCTGTAAGTTTATGGGATGTCCACTACTTGGATGTCAATTATGCTGGCTATTCTAGGGTCCTTGATAAGCTGTATCCAAATGTTCTTCAATTCCCCCACCATTTTTATAGCAGTCTTATCCAGTTAGATTACTGCACCATTAGATGGGGTGGGGTGGAATCTGAGCTTCTGACAAATGGACAGGGGCATGATATTACCTGACGCTCCGGAGTCTACTAAGTAGTTGTGTATATTTTTGCCTTGGATATTCAGGCCTAGTAGGAAGGGGGATCTTCATTATTTCCCCAAAAGATGGCCGCATTAGCATCCTTGAATGAAACAATCTTGGGCGGGCGGTTGACAACTTCTGGGTTTCCCAAAAGCTTCAGAAGAGACTTCTTCTGCTCAGGACAGTTCAACAAAACCTCCATTAAGGTCATGGAGGTGGTGGTTTGTTCTGATGCCTTTGTAATATCAAATCTTCCTCTCAGGAACTGGTGATTTCCCTCGGCGAGATCTATTGCTTGGTTAGAGCTAGGACCCTTCGAAGGAGAAGGTCAGTCAGTCATGTTACTCTGAGGAGGGGGAGTGTCTTTGATGGGAGGCATGTAAGTTGGTCCCTTACCAACCTGACTCTGAGTGTTGTATGGAGTCTGGGGGTTAGTAAAAGCATTGGCCTCAAATGGCGGGATAGATTCATCAAAGAATACTTGCAGTTCAGATTCTTCTTCATCTCCCTAAGAAGTTTTGAAGAAGATAGTATCACAGGTGAAGGCACTATGGTTTGTCTCTTGGACAAGGGGTTCTGGAGGGGTGGTGTCATGTGACTGCTGCCTGTCTAGCTGGGATATCATGATGACCTTTTCCAAGGTGACACAATTCACCTCATTGTGTCAACCCGTGTCGTGCAATCTACATCAATTAGTCATGGGCTGGAAGTCTGTGACTGGTGTGAAATGCGATGGTCTAGCACCATTTTGGTTGGCACTTTGGTTCCGGGGTGGGCCCCCGGTGTTCACATTATGATTTTATTGCTATTGGTTGGTCTTAGGCCCACTGTTGAAGTTTTTTCCTCTGGCATGGTTGTTTCATTGGCTGGAGAAAATGTTTCCCCTCTGGGAATTTGAATTCTGGGATGCGTAAGACCTCGCCTTCAGTTGGCCCATTTCCACGGTCAGGGTAGACAACATTCATCGAAGGGATGCAACGTTGGCAGTCAACTGAGTGTTGGTGTCACAATGTGATGGTTGTTACTGTTGTTGGCTTCCTAAGAAGGCAGTAGTATTGGCCGAAGTCGAGGGTGACAATCCTCCCATCGCGGATGACTGAAAGAAGGGCACTCCAGACGGTTGTGTCTGAGACTATTATGCCTGCCACGGCTGATTCCAAGGGAAAAAGCCTCTAGACCTGGCACCATCTGGGTATGTGTTGGGTAAATGTATCAGGCCTGCTGGTCTATCAAAGGTGGCCAGGGATTCATTACCATCGAAGGGGCTCCCATCACCAGATTGGGGTTGTATCCCCCAACGAATGCGGTTCTGCCGGGGACCATGTTGAAGGGCGTATTCTGCCCAATCCTACCTGGGGATTTGTTGAGACCTCGGGAAAACTCTAGAGCTAGGTTTTAAACTTTTTCCAATGTGTCCCGGTCACCCGCGGTGGTTTTTGTCCAAAGGAGAGTGGAAATGAAAGGATCCATCGCGTTAAGATAGGTCTATATGGTTACTTCTAGAGATAGAATAAAGGGGCCTATGCACTGCTTCAGGGCATGCTAGAACCTATGGTTGAATGTTGCAAGAGGTTCATTAGGTTCCTTCCTGATGGAGATGAACTGGCTATGGGACTAGGCTGGGTCCACATGCACGCGAAAGGAAGCCAGGAAGGCATCCTCCATGTCCTACCAACTGTTAATGGAGTTGGCAGGAAGGTTAAGGTACCAGTTCAACTCACCTTGCCCCAAAGACAAGGGAAACATCTGAGTCACAACATCCTCATGCTGGATCCAATGTCAGTTCATGGCATTCTTGTATGCTTGTAAATGTTCTTCTGCAGTTCATGAGCCTAAGTGCTCGTATCATGGGCAGATCTTCTCTAGGTGAGAGGGTAAGTTGTTAGTTGCACCCAGAAAAGTTCCCATTGGGGACCCAATGTTTCTAAAATATGCAGCCATTGGGGGAACAAGATGTTGGGTAGTTTGGGTATTGGTTCTTGGGATTGTCTGAGAAGTTTGGGTATTCTGAGGTATGCTGGACCCCCAGACAATAGTGGCGGGTATGATTTTTGAGGTTTGTTTCTTTCAAGCAGGGGGCTCGAGTTCGACAAACCCTCTGGGGTTCAGGGTAGACCTAAGGACTCTTTCAAATTTTGCTGGGGAGAAAGACCCAATCCCGCTGAAGGCCTGCCTCTTAAAACTATAACTAGGGGAACCCTCAGGAGGTGTAAAATTAGAATCTTGGGAAGGGGATGAGTTCATGCCCTCCTTCTAGTGCCAGTTTCTGTTGACGGGGTTTTGCTGACCGAGTCTGCCAATAGTCATAAGTTGTCACCAGGTTTTGGGGATACCGGCCAACTCCACCTACAAAGGTAGTCCAGGGATATTAAATTCCCTAGGCCTTCAAGCACTTGGGTGTCGGGTCACGATGGTGCGGGGCTCAATTGGGAGACATGACTATTTTCGAGGGGGATAGCTGGTTTCTTCAACTCATTACCTCTAGAGATTCAATAAAGTAAGGTTTCCCTTAGTATTCTACACTTAGCAAATAAAATGGAAAAAGATCCTGCGAGGTTAGAAATACTTCATCTAACTATAGTCATGCTTGAATGTTTAGAACATCAATAATACTCTGATATACTACACTAAATACTAAAGAAACACAACCATCAGTTAGAATTTCATCAGTAGCGAGGGAAAAGAGGTCATTAATCTACTTTAACACATCAGAGTAGGAGACATAAATAACATAAAGCATGAAATACCATTAACTCAGAAGCAGGAATGCCAACAACATCATTGAAAAGGATTCTTCCTTCTTCATTAACATCTCTTCCAGCAAACACTGGTGCGTGATACAATGGTGGCTCTAAGGGAGCATCTAATTATTAAAAAATAGAACAAAGGAGCATTGAGCTCTACAACCAAACTGGTAAATCACCTTTCTATTACTATGGGTAGAAAAATCATCAATTTCGTCGACCCTTGGAAATGGGCCAGTCTGGTTATTTATACAACTCTTCTAACCCTAACCCTATTTTACATATGTTTCAATAAAATATAATATCTGGGGGCCGGTACTACCTGCGCCACCCTACAAAAGACCTTGAGATGGAATAGGTCTGTCACATCAGAAGAATAAGATAAGAATATATAGCAAAAGAATGGGTCTCGAGAAGAGAGCCAGGAAGGAGTTAGAAGAAAGTAAGCCCCCCGGGGATCGAGGCTACATGCCTCATAAATGGGAAATGCGGTGCCCTATCTCTAATGCGTTGGGTGTACCTCTGGGTGGTGCCTCAAGAAGACCATCTTGTCAAAAAGCTATCTATTAAACTGACGCTTCCTTCATATAGCCAGCCACCCTCTGACAGCTTTTATTAACCGCTTCTAAAAGTGACTGGTCAGCCTCGGGGACCGGGACACGGACCACTTTGAAAGAATACAAAATTTTGGATTTGGGACTCTGGGATTTGGAAACTTCTATCCCCAAAAGAATAAAGAATACCTAATGCTTGAATTTTCCCTGACTTCTGGAGAAAACTCAAGGCTGCTTATTGTTGTTGAAAGCCTGGAGGAGGCGGGAAATGCCATCCTCATCAATATCTTTTAGGATGTCGCTTCGGTGCTTGGCCACTTCAACTTGTTCCCCCAAGTCTGAAACATTCTCTTTGAACTCGTTGGCCATCCTTGCCATGTCGTGACCACTAAGTATCATGTGAGTTAACTTTGCCATCTGGGCCCCATCCATCCCCTCCAGAGATTGATACCAGGACTTCACTATTTCATCAAAACTCCCCAAAACTAATTCTTCAAGGGTATATGTATCTATGCTAAAGGGATCAACCCTGAAAGTCTTTATTACAAAGGACTTGTATAAATTGAAGGGATATTTCATAGAATTCACTTTATCTTGTAGAGACCCTACCAGTTGCTTGATTACCTGCAATGTGAAGTCAAGTTTGGAGTGCTGGGTTCTCACAAAATTGAACGATTCATCCCCCAGAATGCCAGATTCAGAGATCATATCTTCTCCCAGGGTAAGGATCTCCTTGAGCTCCACCTTCCATGCCTATTAATTCTCAGCATCACCCTCCCACAGGTCAATAAGAGTTTCCACCTGGTGAATGACCTGTCGGGTCGTATATAAATCTGGGAGGGTGGATGCCAGGAAATGCCCGGTGTTTCCTATCTGCAGGGTGACCCACTCATCCACTGTGTGAGCTTTCTCCTTTAATATCTATGTCACTCTACAGAAAATATTCAGAGGTGGAGGCCCCTGGAGGAGCGGCATTGATGGGTCGAGCCAGCTCAATGAGTAACCCTACAAGGTTTGCGTTCTTCACCTTTTCTGCTTTGAGCCTCTGGGCCTCCTTTTCATAACAGGCCTCCACCGCCCTTGCTGACTCCTTCAACAAGTCTACCTCACCTTGCTTTCCCCTTTTTCCTAGCGATACCTCCTCAATATTATAGTCCCTGGGCTCCGTGGTTGCTTCATCGATGCTTGGGGGAGGTGTTGCCACAATGACAACTGTCTCTCCGCCTGGCCCAGTTTGAAGAGTATGAACTGTCCAGGATTTATTGGCCTTTGGCAGGGCCTGGACTTGGGCCATCATTTCAGATAGTTTGCTTCTTCTGTAGAAATGTTTTCCTCCTCAACTTCTATCTCCTCAGCCTTTTCCTTTGTATCTTCCTCTTTATTCAGACTTTTGTAGGCTTCCTCAGGGATTTGTTTTTCAAATTGCTCTTCTTGTCGCTCTTCTTGTTGTTCTTCTTCTTCTACTGCTGGGGCTTCTTCCTCTGTTGGCAGTAGTGGAGGTTTTGGGCCAAGATTTAGAGTTTAGTCCGCGGCAATCACCTGCCCAAAGGTCACTCCTGGGAGTGGCCCTTGGAACGTGGAGACTGGGGTTGCGGTTATTCCTGAAGGTCTAGTTTCCCAGCAGATGCCATTTGTTCACCTTGCTTTTGTTGGTCCACTCCCAGACCTTGCATCACTTGAGCCCTAGAAATAATCTCTAGCCTTGGCTCTTCTTCCATCTGCCTTTCTTGTTCTTGTAGAGATTTTTGTTCAGGAGCCTCCTGCTCTGCAGCTTCCTGTTTCACCCCCAGGACTTCCATCTCTGTTTGCGTAGTGTCCCCCTGCAGGTTCCAAAACTCGTTGGTCGCAAATATATCATTGAATTCCTCTTGTAGAGGGGGACTAGCCAAGACCCCCATGGGTTCTATTTCCTTCTCCAGCTCCGGGGAACTAGAAGAGAGGATTTCCACTTGTTGGGGTTGGGATGTTCCCAAACCTGGCTCTGCCTTTGACATTTTGCTGAGCTTCTTCTTTCTCCAGGTGACTAGAGGTGGCCCCGTATCTCTTATTGCTGCTGCCTCCATGTGATCCACCCTTGTTTCCTTTACCATCAAGGCTACCAATGACGGGGAGGAGGGGGGACGAAGGGGTCTGGACATAAGTGGTGGAGTGGCCAACCGTGTTATTAATTGCTCTTTCATCTGTTGGGAGGCTGCCACTGACTATTCTATTTTCTCTATAATTAGGAATTCTTGCATAGGAGGGGTTGTATCTATCTCTTTCCCTTTATCTATCCTCTGCGAAGAAGTCCCGGCCCCTGGAGTCAACCTTAGTGCTGGCTGTGGAGTTAACTTTGGTGTTGGCTGGGCTGCCCGACGGGTACTTCTGGGGCACACCTTCTTAAAATAGGTGTGAATTTTCTTGACCAGCTCTCAAGTGAATTCCTCAATTGTGGTCCCCTCCTAGGCATCCTAGTTCACTGGTGGAAGAGCCTTTGTATCGATCCCCTTTTCCTTGCACTGGGAATCAATAGTGGGGGTGACATCTGAGAAGTCTGCTGAGAATTTCCAGAGCTTCAATTTTTGCATCATGTCAGGCGTCATCCTGACGTAGTGCCTGCTCTGCACATCCACATCATCTTGGAAATCTACCCAGAACTCCTCCATATAGATATGATGGGGCTCTGAAGCCCGGGGCAGTGCTGTTGCAATCCTGCCATGCGGATCAAAATTTTTTTGCGCCAAATAAAAATCTTGCAAGTTGTAATTTTTCAGTTCATTGTCCGCCTCTTTTGCGGTGGCTAGGCTGCATGTGTAATTCTGATAGGTGATTGGGAATGGAATGTTGGGTATCTTTTTGAGGGCAAAGAGGGCGTGCACCTCCATGATTTGCCTACAATATTTCAATAGCACGATCTTGTCCCCACAGTGTTTGGGCAACAAGTAGGGTTTTCCGGAGAAGCCGGTGACCCTAATGTAGGTGTGTTGTTGGAATTGAATATAATAATGTCCATAATTATGGACCAAATTCATCACCTTTGAGGATAGGTAGTACCCGGAGTCTCGGGTGGGTAGAAGCAGGTGATGATAAATGAATGCATCATTTACCCGACAAAAACTGGGGAAGCTGGCCTCCCATTGAATCTGTGGGAAATGGTCCCATGGTGCCTTTTGTTCTAGGCCAATCTTGAGCATGCCATCTATGAGTAAGCCATGGGCGTGGGGCCTCTGCTGTGCTAGGGCCCAGAAAACATAGGAAGACATGTAAAATTTCTTCTTCCTGTTTAGTTGCTGGAACTGGGAGTCGACATGGTTTGAAATTATTGTCGCCCAGTCAAAGTATCCTCCCTTGGTGGAGATGTCAAGGAGGAAGTAATACATCCATCAAGAAAAATCCTGGGCGGAGGGTTGCCCAAAGACCCGGGCTAATGCTATCATCCCCATCTGGACGCTCTCCCTGAATTCAGATCGGGGAATTTCTATCTTCATTCTTTTTGGGTCCCTCTTTGGGACCTTGAGCCAGTGGGTATTGATATATGTGTGGGAAGCATCCTCCAACTATGTAAATTGAGCCAAGGCATCGGTCCTTGTAACCATTGTGGCCTTGTCGAATTACGGGATTCCCAGGCTTGCCTGGAATGTGACTAGGTCGAGGGACACCAAAGGAGTGGGGTATCCACTTGGTTCCGCGGTCGCGAGCATAACGGCCCGAATAGAGGAATTGTAATTGTTGGCCAGTGTCAAAATGAGCTCCAGAGATTGCACGGAGTATGGGAAACAAGCTGCCTTGAGGACACCGGAGTCCCCGACGTTGATGGCCAGCTTATCTCTAGCCTGTCGCTGGATATGCATTATTTTCACTAAGGCCTGCATCTCTGGCCATGTTCCAACACTGGTGTTGGTTATCAGCTTGACCTTGGACTCGATTTTTGAGCCCATGATGACATTATCCTGCACAAATTTCATTGTCAAGGGAATCTTCTCAAGGGCCTTCTCCATTTTGGACTTTACTGCTGCCCTAGTTTTTGTTGCGGAAGGTAGCTCTGGACTTCTGGGCGGAGAAGATGCAGATGCTTCAGACATATTTGAAAATTGAACTCTGGGAACCTGCGAGAAAAAGTGACCGTCAGAACATACTCATCAAAATAAATATTCCAGAGTCCGGAGATCTTACCACTGTGACACGTGCTTGTCCTGAAAGTTAGTTTTATGCAAAGATAACCGAAAAGCAAATGCATCATATAAACTTAAGATCTCATTAAACATCTGGGTCTGGGGGTTTTTATCACACTTGGTAAAGACACAGGATGAATGAAGGTAGGAGACCCGGAGCCTCGAGAAGTGACCGTTGGCAAAGACGTGTAAAAGCAAGTCATCAAGCCCACGTGGGCGCCACGTGCATACGTATTAAATGGAAGTTATGGCGATGACGGTGGAGCCAATTGTTTGAACGCATGAAAAGTGAAGGCCACTTGGCTGGAATTGATTGTGCGCATGGGATATAAATGAGGTTTTGACAGACTTCATGGAAGAGAGAGAAAACTGGCTGTTTGAAACTAACCGCGAGCTGAGTTTCAAACAGGTGCTTTTCCACCCCGAAGCAAGTTTACAGGCGGAAAAATAGAAACATAGGTGACTCGACCAGCCTATCAAACCACCTAGAAGGATATACATGAAGGATGAAGGGTATATACACTAAAAATGGAGGGATATACAATGACTACCTGAATATACACACATAATCAGAAATATACAATGCAGAATGACATCCGCGGGAAAACCAGACAAGGCAGAGACATATATACAACTATCTACATACTTTACAAATGGACCACCTTTGCATAGAGGGCGGACAACCCTCTGGCAGAGCTGACCCACCAACGGGCGGCAGAACCAGAAAACAAAGAGCAAAACAAAATAGAAAGATGACAAATGAAAGCAAGACAAACAAACCAAACAAAACCAGGAGCAAAGAGAAAGGCGGAAAAAGGAAAACCAACCTGAGAATGCAGAAGGTGGAGGAAAGGAGCTACTGCGGGAGCTCTATAATAGCTGAAGTTGTCAAATGGATGCAATCGCTGCCACGAAGCACTCGCAATCGCCTGAAGATGATTGGAAGTCTTAAATGCTAGTTACTACTAATTCTCTGCAAATTTCTCTGTTAATCACTTTTGAAATCACTCTGAGTGCTCAAAAATTTTTAATCACGGTAAATGTGAAAATGACACGTAAGTTATATTTGTACCCGTGGTAAAAAGGTTAATCCACCTCCTTCCAGAAATCCCCAGACAAGAAAACCCCCAGACCCCAGGCCCGGGGATCCTTCATGATGATGTCCTTTCGAACATCATGGCAAAGAATCCTGGAGTCTAGAGTCCAGTTCCCAATGAAGAATGACCTCCGAGACCAGAGTCCCAGAGGAAAAAACCAAACGAAACAGAACACAACAATGGGGAAGAAAAACCTGGAGAAAGAAAACAAAAGGGAAAACAGACAAGGCAAGGCCGCAAGCAAAAACAAAAGAAAAAGGGGGACCCAACATTTTGCACACAAAATGTAGGGACGGGGATGTAGGGCATAATAGGCACCAGTAAGGATTATATCAAATCCTAGTTCCACAACGATCTATGATGAAAAAATATCTTAGTTTGCATTCCTTTTGCAAACCTCAAAGACAATTAGTTGCATTGCATTTTTGCATGTTAGATTAAATTGCATTTTGCATGTTAGATTAATTGCATGTTTCTTTTTCGCTTGCATTCTCAAATGCTTGGTTCTCAAATGGCTTGTATTTTTAGCAATTTTCCAAGTTCAAGGGGGGGGGGGGGGGACAAAGAGTTGACAACATTTCATCAAATCATATTGGTTCCAAGTCATTCAAAATGAGATTTTCCTTTGCATTCATTACCATCAATCATTATTCATTATACATTCATGTCAAGAGAAAATCAAGAAAAAGATACATTATTCATTATTCATTATCCATATTATCATTTAGAACTACATATCATGAATTAAATTGTATACATTCAAAAACACAAAAACATAGATGCATTTCATTTACCATAAGCACTAAGTATTGCATTCATTGCATTGCATAATCCATACATTGTTAAAATGAAAAATATATAGAGATAAATTGCATTCACATCATTTGCATCCACTTATCTATGTCCTACTCTAAGACATTTGCATCCATTGCACAATAGGAATAAATGCATCATAGAAACATATAGACATGCATAAAAGGAAATCTCATAACATCATCAAAAGAAACATCAAAGCTCATCATAAGATAAATGTCCATCATCAATGTCTATAGCATAATCAGTACATCAAAGGTACATCAATAAAAATGGTACATCAAAGTCCTGATCAAAAAATACATATGATACAAATGCTATACATCCTGGGTCCATATCTATCTCATGACCCAGTAGGGGCACCTGATCCATCCCTAGCCAAACCTCTGCCTTACCCACCTGTGCCATCTAGATCCCCATCACCTGCTCTATCTTGTGAACCAGGAGGTTCCTAACTAGTGCTCACATTGGTCGGTAACTGAGCCAGAGTAGCCAGGAATTGCTGTAGCATGGTCGTGACCTGATCTAATCTCACTGTAACTGTAGTCATCTTAGCCTGTAACCCCTGAACATCCTGTACTATATCATCTGAAACTAGAGGTTCTTACGATGTTGGAGGAGCCTGTGGTGCCTAAGGTGCTAAAGGTACCTACGGTATCACCTATTTTGAGCTCACCTGTGGATCAACCTATGGTATCTATCCTTGTACACGAACCTGTCTCACCTCTTGGACCCATCTGTGCCTACGTCTGGCCCAATCTGCATCCAATCTCAATGGAGCCTGACCTAGTGGTACCTGTGCCCCTGCTAGTCTCTGCCTCAGCTATCTAAAACCACCACCTCAACCTCTCACATGGTCGCCTCTCATCCAAGGCTAGCTGCTCTTTGTACCTGTGGTGATCTGGGTTCTCTCTAAACTCTACACTGGCATGGTCTACCACCATCATCCCCATCATCTCCACCATCACCATCATCCTCAGAAAGCTCATCAACATTAGAGATAGGCTCTGTTGGATCCATGAATCTCATGAAATGATGTCGCAAGAACCACTCTCAATACTCTGCTGACATCCCTACGTCTGCAACCTATGGTAGCATATCCCAAACCCCATATCCTAGCTAATCTATCTATAGATAGGATGAGTGGTAGTCAACTTGTGCTCCCCACATTAACCTCTTAGCCTATACTCAAGCATATAATGCCATACCCTATGGCATATCCTGCATCTGACCAAACTATCGTAGCACTCTCCCACAAGAGAACCTCTCAATCACCAATGGTGATCAACCTATCATCCATCAAGGTGAAAACATGTAGGGTAAATCATCGTCATCCTCTTATCATCTCTCACACTGCAAGTACAACCTCCAAACCACTTGATCAATATCATCAATTGTGCATCTCCAAAAATCAACCTTGCCCAGACGATGCTCGACAATCATGCTGTCATATAGAAATGCATAAGGGTAACCATGACCCCATACTCGCACTAAGACTGGCCTAGTAATAGGGATATGCTCCCAGGTCCATAACTGTAACAACACTATAGCTACAAAATAGCTGCACTGCGCCGATATACAATCTCATGTAAATCATGATACAACTGTTCCAACACATAGGAACCCCAATCCAATCTTCGTAGATGAGAAATCAGGCCTTTAAAATCTGGCCCCATCCAACCAAAAAACTACGTTCTTGCCTATCTGGCAATAATAATTCTCCTATCACAGCTCCTAATAACGCTAGTAGGGTGGGAAATGAGGCAAACTATGCCCAAGTAATGCAATCATTGTCGATAGTGTTGTCTCCAAACACTCATCTACAAACACTACTATCATACATTGCATCATAATACACCCACTCTCCATGAATCAGGATCCTCAGTAGTCTATATACATCCTCTGGCATAATCATCATCTCGCTGAGAGGTAAGTGAAAGGTATTATGGTCAGAGTGCCATCGCTCTACCATAGCTGTCAATAAACCTTGGTTCAACTGAAATTAAGGGAGATCTAAAAGGAAACTAAGTCCACAAGTCTCAATAGTACGCCGCTCAGGAGGTGTAAGCTCATCTACCAGATCAAATATCCATAACACTATGCTTCACACCCGCAACTTGTGGTAATGCTCCTACATTTTGAAACAAAGTGCATCATGTTAGTTTTTCTCTTGATAAACCATTCTAAGTTAATCACAACACATTAAATCTATCTTTGCTCTAACCTGAGCTTATCAACTTATTGCTCCTAACCTCTATATCGTGAGACACAAGGACAATTTGTAATCATTTTTAATCATATCTAAGTGACCTATCAAACATTCATCATTATGACTTTTCTAACATCGTACACCACTACGTGACATTCTAGATGAATATTTTCTATCTTGGAACCTAATTGGGTCATCTAGACGATCAATCAAACTAAGTTCATCTATTTTACTATATCAACTTTCACCTTTATGGTAGGCAACACTTAACTGAGTGTACATGGCTTTTTAAGCCACATGGCCTTTTAATCTTTAACTGCGGCACTTTACCACATAAAGGTGGCACTTTACTATTTAGGAAACCTTTTGTAGGCCTACGCTTTTAAACTATCATACGCAACTTTTAAAACATGGTGTTTTTAGGTGCCGCATTTTCTATTTTGGGTGGCAATTCTGACCTAGCTCCTATGTGGCTAAGGATTGTGTGTATGCGGCTTTTCATAGTGTGAACATGGCTATTTACTACCCTATGCGGCATTTTACCTATCCTATGCAGCATTTGGCTAATTTTTTTCTAAAAAGCAGTAAAAACATGTAATAAATGCAATTTTCAAAGCAATAAATGCACCAAGAGGGTTTGAACCACTCACCGGAGGCCCGTAGTCAAGAGCTCTCTGATATCGGTGTGCCCACTTGAACCTGCGGTCTCGTATGGGGACCACCATCGCTATCAGTCATCAGAGGATCAGAGCAAAATCTCAATAGTGAAAAGTGAAAATGAATAGTAAATTTGGGTTTTTCAACCTATTTAAGCTATTTTAACCTATTTTATGAGATTTTTTACCCAGTCAAAGCTAATCTGCATATTCTACTCACTAGGCATTTTTTCACCATCTTTTCACATCATCGTTTATCATAAATGCTATCATCTTTGATCTATCCTATTAGTATTTTTCATCCAAAAATTTTACCTACGATCAAGATGATTCTATTTTTGAGGGGGCATCATCATATCATCAAACTAGGATTGTGCAGCATATCTTGCATCAAATCTGGGCATTAAAATTTCAAACTTTTTCATATCATGAATTAAATTGTATACATTCAAAAACACAAAAACATAAATGCATTTCATTTACCAGAAGCACTAAGTATTGCATTCATTGCATTGCATAATCCATACATTGTTAAAATGAAAAACATATAGAGATAAATTGCATTCACATCATTTGCATCCACTTATCTATGTCCTACTCTAAGACATTTGCATCCATTGCACAATAGGAATAAATGCATCATAGAAACATATAGACATACATAAAAGGAAATCTCATAACATCATCAAAAGAAAAATCAAAGCTCATCATAAGATAAATGTCCATCATCAATGTCTATAGCATAATTAGTACATCAAAGGTACATCAATAAAAATGGTACATCAAAGTCCTGATCAAAAAATACATATAATACAAATGCTATACATCCTGGGTCCATATCTATCTCATGACCCAGTAGGGGCACCTGATCCATCCCTAGCCAAACCTGTGCCTGACCCACCTGTGCCATCTATATCCCCATCACCTACTCTATCTTGTGAACCAGGAGGTTCCTAACTAGTGCTCACATTGGTTGGTAACTGAGCCAGAGTAGCCAGGAATCGTTGTAGCATGGTCGTGACCTAATCTAATCTCACTGTAACTGTAGTTATCTTAGCCTGTAACCCCTGAACATCTTGTACTATATCATCTGAAACTAGAGGTTCTTACGATGTTGGAGGAGCCTGTGGTGCCTAAGGTGCTAAAGGTACCTGTGGTATCACCTATTTTGAGCTCACCTGTGGATCAACCTATGGTATCTATCCTTGTACACGAACCTGTCTCACCTCTTGGACCCATCTGTGCCTACGTCTAGCCCAATCTGCATCCACTCTCAATGGAGCCTGACCTAGTGGTACCTGTGCCCCTGCTAGTCTTTGCCTTAGCTATCTAAAACCACCACCTCAACCTCTCACATGTTCGCCTCTCATCCAAGGCTAGCTGCTCTTTGTACCTGTGGCGATCTGGGTTCTCTCTAAACTCTACGCTGGCATGGTCTACCACCATCATCCCCATCATCTCCACCATCACCATCATCCTCAGAAAGCTCATCAACATTAGGGATAGGCTCTGTTGGATCCATGAATCTCATGAAATGATGTCGCAAGAACCACTCTCGATACTCTGCTGACATCCCTGCGTCTGCAACCTATGGTAGTGTTAGGGATTTTTCTTGTATGAATCACAATGCTTGAAATGTCTATTTGAATCTTGTACCTTTACCTCTGATTCAGAGACAAGAAAAGCCTAATTTCTAAGGACTAGATAAGGTCCTTCCTCGTTTTTGAGTTCCACAACTACTCAGGACGTTTTACCTTTTCAAGATGACTGTTAACACAGTTTTTGTTAATGTGGACACTGATTCGTCATGTATCTCTATTGAACTAACTTTATAAAATGCCTTGTAAATGATCAAGCATAATCATATACAGGATTTAACCATACAAATCATAATCTTAAATATGACAGAAAACCAGTGAGACAAGGATTTCAATCCTTCTTCCTTTTCTTGATAGGAGGGACAACCTAAGTGATTCTCTCTTCAAGGAATCAGTAACATGGACAGTGTCCTGCTGACAGAGGTCCTTTATAAGTTATGCTTATGTGTTCTTGGTAACAGAGTTTGTAAATTGATTTGGTTCTGATAACTTGGAATACTTTGAACATAGATAGATATTCAGAATTTTTTCTAGATCAGTGCCTATCCTTAGGGCTGCAGAGTCAATAATAAGCAAAGAAATTACAGAAATGAGATACACTGAACTTCCTTACAGCTCAAACAATTAGGATAGCTTGCCTTACAAACTATCTTGTTACCTCCAGACCTCTGTATCAAATCCTTAACTAAATAGTATGCTTCCTGAAACCATTCACAATATTTAATTCCCTCCTTGAGAGAAACTTGTAAACAATTAGATGGTTACCTTATAACCAGAGTGTTAATGAATACCTTA
>MU227760.1:2769741-2805834 GCA_018584345.1 Thuja plicata
ATTCAAACAAATTGACATATAACTTCAACAAGATATAATTTAAATCATAATGATATTCAAATATAACTTCAAGACATAACAATCATAATCATAGTCAAGATATAACTTCACCATTCAATTACATATAGATGAATAATAAATGTGTATATAAAAGATGACATGAATATAACATAAAAATGAAAATGTTCTATATATAGAAAGTATCAAAAGTATCTCCATATACAAATATGGCACATGTCATTTCAAAATGTCTACAAAATCAATGTTTCAAGGTGTACAATGTTGCATATATGCCATCTCAAAATGTGCCAAGTGGCATCTCTAAATGAACACAACTAAAACTACATTCTATGTCGTAGGGGGATCATCAAAATGTAGCCTCTTTGAAGAAGTATTTGGCTCTGATTAATCCTGCATCAAAAATGAGTTCAATCCCAAGTTAGATTGCTTAGTTTATATGATTTGTACATATATTTAATTCATAATTCAAACACGAATTTAATTATAAATTACAACTTAATACAAACACATGTACCTAGCCTCTCAGTCGCCTACCACAATCAGGTTTCCTAACATAAGTCTTTGGTAGCGAATGGACAGTGCCACCAATACCAATTCTGACCTATAAATATATATTTGCAATAATGAGATTAGTAGAGTGGTGTAGGGGCCCAATTTGCAATATAGATTAATAAATTTACAAAGTAGGATGATAGCATAATAAAATTACAAATTGATTGAACTAAAATTAGAACTTACGTCCATCGACCCCTCCTCTGGAATAGTGGGTTGGGTCAACAAAGATAATAATGATTCTTGTGGGGCCTCTCTTGCACTAGGAGTAACCTATGAGAGTAAAAAAGATAGTCAATTATATATAAATGTACTTCATCATAACAACCCTGGCTACAAAATACAAATAACAATATGTATAAATCTATGTACAATCAGGCTATCACCCTGAATCAAGATGCCTATGAGCCCAGGCTCCCAAACCTCTGTCGGGACATCATCGTGAGCCACACCCTATACAATAAAGTGCATGTAAAATATTTATTACTACACACAAGTAAAATAGCCATGCATGCATAATTAATCTTAAATAATTAATTACCTTTCCTTTGTCGACGCATGAGGAAGGAACCCCCTCGTGCCCCCCACTGACATCAGCTGAGACCTTCAAGAGTACAATAAAATGACAATATATTAGTAAATGTATAAATTTAATTTCTCTAATTGATAGAGATTTCAGCATGTACACCAAATGATATAAAAAAACCTAATGGGTACATAGTTTATAATATATCATATAGGTGTCAAGGCCAAATGAAATGGTCAAAAGTGTGGAGTTATCCACCTGCCTCAACTCCTCAATCATCGAATGAACATAAATGGGCCAAATATATATACATAAGTGCATGTAGTCATTAAAACTAATCTAAATAAATAAATTATATTAAAATTAAATAAGTCATGTAACAAATTTATTTATAATATTTACTCTTATCGTATCAATAGGACTCCATGGCTCTGCGTACCCCTCTTCAACACTCTCATGAGACGCAGATGCTCTGTGAGGTGTTGCAGCCTCTATAGCTACATCTCCTATATCCTCCTCATCAATAACATACTGATATTTATCAGCATCAGTAAGCGGTCTGAGGCACAAATTATTGCACATAATGCAAGTATGGGGCGCACATACATGTGAACTGCTGCCAGATATTGATGCGCCAACATCATCCACACTAGAAGGCAACAATGACCTGGCCTGCGTGATCAACTGATCACTTAGTATGTGAATGGCCCTAATACTCTGTGAGGTAGCCTCTCCAATGATATCAAGATGTTTCACTAGAGGAGGGGGTGCGACATCAGTGGGGGGGACAAAGGTAATGACATTTTTTCATTGGGCAAATGGTCTAGTCTAAGGAGCTCCACCTACATCCATGTTGGGCCTCATACTCCAATAATTAATATTGTGACCAAGCACAAAATCAACATAAAATTTTTTTATGAAATAGAAAGGGATCTCCAAATTGCTATGGGGTGGTTTATCAAAAACCATCCACCAATGATCCAAAAAGTGTGTGCGCATTACTTCATTTGTGCACCATTATATTGATAATTTTGGCTTTTTGGAGTCAACTTTTAATCTAGTTTTAGGATTAACAAAAAGGGATGCTATATCTTCCTTAGTTATATTAAGTGCAGCAATCCCATCATGGTCAAGCCCGTCATCAAATTGGGTGTGCATATCATCATGCCAATGGAGAGCAACATTATGTTGCTGCGTAAGGGTGTCAATATTTCTAACAATGGTATTTAGGGTGGCAAGCATAGGAGCTAACATAGGTATATTATTATACATGTTTTTGAAGCCTCGTATAGTGTTCAAAATCTCTTGTATCAAATCCTCTAAAGATTGAGGGTTTTGAAGTAGTTCTGGATTGTTTTGGGAATCATTATTTGGCTGGGGAGGGTTATTATCTTCATTGTTGTCAGCCATTCTTGATTAAATAATATACAAATATAAATTTCAAATCAATTTCATATATTATTAACAAAATCAATACAAAACCCCATTTTAACTAAAAAAACTACATTTAACATGAAAATAAAAAAATTAATCCAGATATAGCAAGAATTTACTTACCAGATAAACTGTGGAGTCAAATTTGTTGTTAGAGCAATCAGGTACCTAAAAAAATCATGTATAGGATATTTCTAGCCATTTTCCAAACCCAAAATGATGAGAGAAATGAGGAAAGTGGCTCACAAGTTTTGATTTATGCCACAGGTTTTGAGTACCTGATTATTTTGGGTACCCGATATTTTTAGGTACCCAAAAATATCAAGTACCCGATTAGGCTTGTGCTTTGGTGTTAGATTTTCCCAGGTGTATTGACACCCAAGCCTTCTAAAAAGTCAACAAACATTTTCATATGCTTTTGGACGAGTGAAAAGTGAATTTTTTTACATTGCCACTTTTTGGCCCCCCATGATCTTGCACACACCCTGAAAGGCTTTAGTAGTTAAGAAAGATAGATAGAGATCAATAGAGAGAGATACAAAGAAAGAGAAGACATCATCCTGTAATAGATTAGTTCTTGTGAATAAAAATAACATACTTAATGGATCCCATGAGAAGTGTGTATTGTTGTGTTCTTCAGGTTGAGCCCGTCAGTTTAGCTTGGAAGAGGAACCCATTCCTATAGGTTCAATAGCATGAAATAGTAGCTTTACGGTGTAAGTCTGGTCTAGGGAACTTGAGGTATAGATCTTAGTGACTTCCTCAAGCTAGGTTGAAACAATACCCTATAAGGTCTGTGTAAGAGACCTTAGACCATAGTCAAGTTGACTGTCAATAACAACTATACCTAGGCATTAGACCAGATTGGTATTAGAGCAAGTTTGAGAATTGGGCTTGTGTTGTTTGGGTGTGATTTTCAGAAGAGTTTATGAATTCATCCAATATGGTGACCAACATGGAGCTAGCAAGGAATGTGGATGAGAAAAGAGAGGAGAACAAAATCTTGAAGGAGTAGTTAGCTGAAATGGCGTATAAAATAGAAGAAGTATAGCTTCAAACTATAGCAGTCAGTGAACTGATGAGGGAAGCTAATGAGAAGGGTAAAAAAGTGGTTGAGGAGGACATGATCCCAGAGCCAGACCTTGTACTTAAAGAAGAACCATTCTTGAAAGCAATAAAGGCAATGAGTGGTAAGTCCTTAGAAGGTGTGTCACTATTTATTGCAAAAATGGATCCAAAAATAATCATGGAATGGATAGAAGGTCTTGAAAATAACTTTGATTGTGATAATGTGACCAAAGATTAGAAAGTTAGAATAGCCAAGACAAGATTGAGAGGGACTGCTCTCACTTGGTGGAAATTTGTCAAAGATGAAAGGACAAAGGGAGGCAAGAACTCCATAACTAGTTGGAGAGGTGTGGTGGAAAAGATGAAAGAAACTTATCTTCCTGATGATTATGAAGTGCAACTACATAAGAAAAGGAAAAATCTGAGGTAGAAAGACTTAGAGGTCATTGCCTATATAGAAGAATTCCATAAGTTATGCTTAAGGTCGCATTTGATGGAAGAAGAAAGCATAAAAGTGGCAAGGTATCATAATAGCCTTAAATGGAGCATTCAATAAGAAATTAGTCTCTTAAGCCCCAAGACTATCCACCAATGCTATCAATTAGCCCTTAAAGTGGAAGAAAAGTTCAAAAAGAAATAGGGCTCAAATAGTAGAGGTAGAGGAAGAGACAATAGAGGTCATAGAGGAGGATATGGAGGAAGAAATCCTAAAGCTAAGAATTAGAATGAGAACAAGCTCACAGAGAATTAGGGAGAAACTAGTAACACTAGAAGTGGTTACAATAGAGGAAGAGGATAAAATAACAGTTCAAGAGGAAGGATTGATGGCCAAGGAAGAGGATCTTATTTCTCTTCTATCAAGTGATATAATTGTCAGCAACTTGGGCATCCTGCATATCAATTTCCTACAAAGAGCTCTACTTCCCAAGGAGATAAAAGAGCTAAGTATGTGCAAGAAGAGTCTTCTAGAATAAAGACTTCAGATATCCCCATAGGTTCAGAGATGGAAGAGCATTTGATGGTTCAGAGAACACTCCTAAAAGAGCCCATCAAGGAAGAACCAAGCCAAAGAAGATCTTTGTTTCAAGTCAATTGCAAAATACTTGGTAAGGTCTATAAAGTTATCATAGATTTAGGATCTACTGATAATATTGCTTCTTTAGAAGCTATTGAGAAGTTAAAATTGACAAGGATTGCTCACAATAATCCTTACAAAGTTACTTGGTTGAATAGAGATCAACATGTAATAGTCAATGAACAAGCTTGGATAGAATTTTCCATAGGAAGGCATAAGGATAGAATATTGTGTGATATCCTACCCATGCATGTGTGTCATCTGCTATTAGGTAGACCTTGGCAGTATGATCAAAGTGCAGTTCACAATGGAGCTAAGAACTCTTATTCCTTCAAGAAAGATGGAATGACTTTTAGGGTACAATCAATCTTGGAAGAAGAGAAGGAAACAAAGAGAGGTCCCAACCTACTAGTGGTCGATGAGAAATAATTCCTTAAAAAATTGGAAGAAGATGGAGTAGGCTTTGCTTTGGTTCTAAAACCAAAAGGCAAGAAGAGGAATGAAAGAGACAAGTTGCCTCTAGAGATCCAAAGGTTGTTAACTCAATATCAGGATATAGTTAATAATGGTCAACCAGCTACCCTACCACCTGATAGATTTATCAGTCATCAAATTGACTTCATTCCAAGAGCCTCACTTCCAAATAAAGCTGCTTATAAGATGAATCCACAAAAAAATGCAAAGATTTCTAACCAAATCTAGGAGATAATTGACCAAGGGTTGATTATAGAAAGCATAAGTCCTTGTGTTGTTCCCACAGTCTTAGCCCCAAAGAAAGATGATACTTGGAGGTTGTGTATTGATTCTAGGGCCATAAATAGGATAACTATCTGGTATAGGTTCCCAGTACCTAGGATAGAAGATTTGATGGATTGTCTTGGTGGAGCTAGATATTACTCCAATATAGATCTTAAGAGTGGATACCATCATATAAGAATTAAAGGGGGGGATGAGTGGAAGACTTCTTTTAAGACTACAGAAGGATTGTATGAATGACTAGTTATGCCTTTTGGGTTGTCAAATGCCCCAAGCACTTTTATGAGGTTAATGAATGAGGTTTTGAAGGAATTCATTGGAAAATGGGTTGTAGTGTACTTAGATGACATCCTACTATCTAGTAAGATGAAAGAGGATCATCTTAGACATTTGCAATTGATAATGTAGAGATTGCATGAAGAAAAGTTGACAATCAACTTAGAAAATAGTGAGTTCATGAAGCAATAATTGGTACATCTTAGTTTTTTTATCTCCAAAGGTAACCTGAAGATGGATGTAAGCAAGGTGGAAGCAATCTTGAATTGGCCTACACCAAAATCAGCTATGGAGGTAAGAAGCTTCCATGGTTTGGCATAATTTTACCGAAAGTTCATCAAACAGTTCAGTGAGATTAGTGCACCTATTTTAGATACCATCAAAGGAGGTATGAAATCCAAGTTCCAATGGAATGAGAAGGCTAATGAAGGATTTGAGAATTGGAAGAAGAGAATAGTGAATCAACTAAGTTTGACACTTCCTAGTTTTGACAAATTGTTTACTGTGGAATGTGACGCTAGTAATATTGTTGTCAGTGCAGTATTGAGTCAAGAAGGAAAGCCAGTAGCTTTTCATAGTGATGCAAAGAAAAATTATTCCTCATACGATTTGGAATTGTATGCATTAGTGAAAGCACTAAGGAAATGGAGACATTATCTACTTCCTAAAGAATTTTTTGTCTTTGCAGACAATCAGGCTTTGAGTTTTTTGAGTTCACAAGATAAACTTAGTCATAAGCACATGAAATGGGTGGAATACATCCAAGCCATTACCTTCACAATAAAGCATAAGAAGGGAGTGTAGAATGAGGTGGTAGATGCATTGAGTAGAAGGTTACTCACAGTGCAAGAAGTTCAGCTAAGAAGCATTGGCATTGAAAGCTTCAAAGATCTATATCCAGTAGATGAAGATTTTGTAGCAGCATACAAGGTATGTCAAGAGTATCAAAATCATTTTCATAGTGAATATTCAGAGTATACTCTTCAAGAAGGTCTTCTATTTAAGGGAGGAAAACTTTGTATACCAAGAGGTTCCATGAGAGATTATCTAGTATAGGAAAAGCATAATGGTTCCTTAAGTGGACATTTTGGGTTGAACAAAACTCTAGAATTGGTCAAGAGGTATTACTATTGGCCAAGGATGAATCAGGACGTCCAAAAGTATGTAGAGATTTGTTTGGTTTATCAGAAGGAAAAAGGGACTTCATCCAATGCAGGATTGTATCAGCCCCTTCCTATTCTAAATAGACCATGGTAATGCCTTAGTATGGATTTTGTTGTTGGGTTACCAAAGACCAAGCAAGGAATGGACAACATCTTTGTAATTGTTGATAGGTTCAACAAGATGGCTCATTTTGTACCATGCAAGACCACACATGATGCTTGTTACATAGCCAATATGTTCTTTACAGAAGCAGTATGGATACATGGATTTCCTTTGAGTATTGTATCTAATAGGGACTCCAAGTTTATGAGTCATTTTTGGAAAACTTTATGGCATAAGCTTGGTACAAATCTTTCTTTTAGCTTAGCCTACCATCCACAAACAGATGGTCAGACTGAAGTAGTGAACTAAAGCCTAGGTAATATTTTCAGATGCCTTACCAATGATTATGGACAATCATGGGAATAGTTACTTGCTCAAGCTGAATTTTCCTACAATGATACAGTCAATAGGTCCTCTGGAAAGAGCCCTTTTGAAATTGTGTATGGGATTCATCCCCAGGGTATATGTGAATTAAGGGATCTTGGTAGCAATACAAAGAGGAGTGGGTATGCTAAAGATTTTTCTTAGTCCATGAAGGAGGTCCAGGACTCAGTTAAAGAAACCTTGATAGAGAGTACCACTTATATCAAGCAGAAGGTAGATGCAAGGAGAAGAGATGTTCAATTTCAAGTTGGAGATTTGGTCATGGTACACCTCAATAAAGCAAGACTATAGAAAGGAGTTCCAAGTAAACTTTAGATGAGAAAGATAGGCCCTTGTGTAATATTGGAAAAATATGGGTCTAATGCTTATAAAGTTGATCTTCCTACATACATAGGATTATCTCCTATTTTCAATGTGGCAAATTTGGTATCCTATAAAGGTCCAATTCCCAAAGGAGATTCTGATCTCACAGGAGATACTAAGGATCTCAAAGTGCTTAAACTTCCTACTACACCATAAATGAAGGCATACAAAATTCTAAATTCAAGAGTTGCCAAGCAGACTAGACGACAAACCTATATGGAACATCTGGTCAAATGGAAAGACAAAGCTGATTCAGAGGCTACATGGGTACAAGAAACTGATTTTAATAAATTGGGCATCAATCCTGACCTGCTCCAATCACCTGGAAGTTGATTTTTTTTTTTTGGGGGAGTATGGTGTAGGAGCACCTAAGGATAGGAAAATTTCTAGGCTAGAAGATATTTTTGGTTTGTAAGGTGTTTTTTTCTACCATTCTTGTAATGACTAAGGTCAGTCGATGAACAAACACCATAGTTTCTTAGGCAGTTGTTTCCTAGTAAGGATGTGTGTTGAGGTATCTTATAAACCTCTAGAAATGTAGCAAGGCTCTAGCAAATAGAGATCAATTCTTTGCAGTTAATTTATATTATTCATGGGTGATGTCCGTTGGTTTGTGTCTGTCAGTTTCTATTCATTGGTGATGCTTGTTGGAAATGTTCGTTGGTGATGCTTGTTGGTGATGACTGTTGGAGACTATGTTTTTTCTTGGGTTTGTGATCTAATGCTCAGGGTTGGAAATAGACGATGGTTATATTTTTCAAAAAAGTTAACACTGGTGCCTGGTAATGTTAGTTAACAACCCAGGAAATGCAGGATGTGATGTTTGTGACCAGCTGGGTCATTTGTAATGACTCTCTACATTTTGTTTTTTCTTGAAATGATCAAGGACACCTATTCCTATTTTGGAAGGGTCATTTATTGCTCAATATTTCTGCCTATGTAGGGTGGTTGAAGTTTTCCATGAGTATAAGATATTTTAGACATATCTCAATGGATGTATATATAGCTGAAAAGCTTTAGTAGTTAAGAGAGATAGATAGAGATCAATAAAGAGAGATAGAAAGAAAGAGAAGACATCATCTTGTAATAGATTAGTTCATGTGAATAAAAAGAACATACTTAATGGATCCCATGAGCAGTGTGTATTGTTGTGTTCTTTAGGTTGAACCCATTAGTTTAGCTTGGAAGAGGAACCCATTCCTATAGGTTCCATGGCATGAAATAGTAGCTTTATGGTGTAATCCTAGTCTAGGGAAATTAAGGTATAGATCTTAGTGACTTCCTCAATCTAGGGTAAAACAATACCCTATAAGGTCTTTGCAAAAGACCTTAGAGCACAATCAAGCTGACTGTCAGTAACAACTAGACCTGGGCATTACACCACACTAGGTGCATATCCATACCATAGCTCATAAGGTGTAGTATTTGTACCTTTCTTGACTTGTACTCTATTCAGGGTATAAACTATTGTACTTACAACTTCTATCTAATATTTATGTGCAATATTTTTCTCCATCATTAGTGTTCTAGCACAATCCATGATAGAGTTGTTTCTTCTTTCAACTATACAATTCAATGGTGGTGTCCTAGGTGTGGACATCTGTCTTTTTATCCCTCTGTCATTGCAAAAAAAATTAAACTCACTAGAAATAAACTTGCCTCCTCATTTAGATCTCAGACATTTCAGACTCTTACCTATCTCCTTTTCAACTTTTGCCAAGTACCACTTAAACAACTAGAATGCATCATATTTTTCTTTCAGAAACATAACAGTGATCATTCTAGAGTAATCATCAACAAATAAGATAAAATATTTGTCTCCACAGTAACTTTTCTCACCAATAGGTCCACAAAGGTTAGTATGAACAATTTCTAGAATATTCTTAGAAGTATGAGTTTTTCTTTTGAAACTAGATTTAGTCATCTTGCCTAATTGACATTGCTTGCACATTGTATTTTCAGGTTTCTTTAACTTAGGCATCCCTCTAACCTTTTTCAAATTGCTTATGCTTACCAAGTTATCAAAGTTTACATGACACAACCTTTTATGCCATAACCAAACATCATTATATTGTGCAAACAAGCATGTCTCGTCAGCTAAATCTAGATAGAACAAGTTACCTTTTGTTTTCCCACCACCTCCAACTAATTCTCCGTTGGCACCATAGATCTTTGTTTTCTTGTGATAGAATTCAACTCTGTAATCAGAAGTATTCAGATGTAAAACACTTAATAGGTTATACTTAAGATCATCAACCCAATATACATCATCACACCTGATTTTGTCATTCAATTGAATTGATCCTTTCCCTTTAACATGACATGGTGTATCATTTCCAAATTTAACATAACCACCTTTACACTGATCTTAGGTTTCAAATTTGTCTTTATCACCGGTCATGTGATGTGAACAACCACTATCAATAATCCAATGATCACATTTACTCATATAAGAAATTAGTGCATTTTTCTCATCATCATCATTAGAATCATCTTTCATTGCAACATACACAACTTCTATATCCTTTTCATCAGATTTGTCAGAATCATTGTCAAAAGCTTCTTCAGCTATATAGCAGGACTTCTTACCTTTGTCTTTGTAATCCTTGTACTTCCTGAAGTCTTAGTCGTCCTTTCTATCTTTATACTTTCTATCTCTTCTTTGATCTTTGTCATTTTTATCAGTACATCTTGCAGCAATATGACCAATTCTGTTACATTAAAAACAAATAATAGGAAGTTTACCTTTGAATTTTCATTTTCCTCTTGATAGTATTCTTGCCATAAGTGCCTCAAGTTCTTCTAGATCATCATCATAAGTGTCGCTGTCACTATCTACACATTTATTTCCTTTGTTTGATTTGTTGAGGACCATCAGAGACTTGAATATAGATTCAATTGCTTCTAGAGTATAGTTATCAAAATTTGACATCTCAAATGCAATAAGTCTGCCTACCAAACTTTCCAAAGTCAAATTGTTGTTAGGAGTACATCTCAATTCTTGAATTGCAGATACTCTAATAGAATAAATAGGAAGAATTGTTCTTAGTACCTTTCTTATGATAGTGTTATCATCAATGATTCCTTTAGCTCCTCTAATAGCATTTACAACTTCCTTTATCCTACCATAATATGAAACTATATTTTCTCCTTCTTGCATTTTCATTTCATCAAACTTACCTCTCAAGCTTTTAGATTTGGCTCTTAGCACATTTTTGTCACCTCTATAGATGGTTTCAAGAGTATCCCACATTTTCTTTGTGTTGGTATATTCCTTTATGTCTTTGAACTCATGATAGTTTAGGGATGATGCAATCTCCAACATTGCTTGATTATGTTCTTTCTTTTCTCTTAACTGTGCAACATTGAGAGCTCCTATAGGGGCTAAATATTCTTGATCAACAAGACATTTAGGAGAATCACCAACACCAACAAAGTGAAATTTAATCAAACTTTTTCATGCTAGAAATTTGTCCTTGTTCAACTTTGGTACCTCCCTTTTATACATCTTGAACTTTTGCTCCGAGTACCTTTAAACTTTTTCAAGAAACCAAGGCTCTGATACCAATTGTTAGAATGAATTTAGAATAACTAAGAGGGGGGTGAATAGGTTATCCAAAATTCTAGATGTTCCCATTGAAAATTTATACCAAATTAAAAAACTTAGATCTGCTTGGCAGTGATAGCATAAGTCAACAATATAAGTATGTAGTTTACTATTCAAATGAAATAAGCTTGCAGAAACTTAACAGTAAAACACAATATAAACATTCACACAAGTTGACACCACTTTAATGTGGAAACCAATTTGGGAAAAACCACCAATAACATGCTATCAAGTTTTCACTCTTCTGAAGTGATGCCCTATTAAGAGCCAACCATGTTAAAGGTTATAAAACACATTGCTAAATGTGACCTGGTAAAAGGATTTAATCACCCTATTAGGAGTGGACTTGTTAGAGGACTTAGAATATTCCAATCTAAATGTCACCTTTCTCAAAGGATTTATACAATGACTGTTAATTCAACCTGGTTAAAGGATTTGAACTGATACAATGGTTAGAAAGTAATAAGAAGGTTTGATTTGATTCATACAACCTGCTTTGCATTCCAGATCCAATTCAGCTCTTATACTAATTCACTGAGTGGCCTCCATTCTCATCTCAAACTCCAGATTTGTTTGGGAATTCGTCAAACAATCTCTCTTTGCTTCTCTGCATAGCCTTCTTTGCTTAGATCTTGCCAATCAGTCAATTAACCATGCGATCCACTTGCATACTCTACATACATAGCTATCTTCACTACATCCATGAATAACCCCTTGAGGTTATCATATACCTCTCCATCTAGGTTAGATACATCTTTTGCCTCTTAATCAAGATCGTAGATCTTAGGTTAGGTCAGATCCAATAGATCTTTCCATCATTACATTTAATTTATTTCTCCAATACATCACCAATTAAATCTTTGATCCATGCATTAATTATGATTACTCATGCATTTACATAGTGTAGATCAAACATGCTTATTCTTAATTAACTTTACATATCCCAATAAAATCAACTATGTCAGCCAGAGATCTTAAATCTCATCAATCATCAAAATACTATTGCTTGGCCAAAACGGTGTTCCTTGGAAATTTACTGACGCTCGGCACATACAAGAAAATATGCTTGGCACGTACTGGTGCTTGGCCGACACAAAATTTTCTCATTATAAACTATTCTCAGTAAACTATCAGTGAAAGATAAACAACATATCACTTTGCTAATGTGCCAATTGATAAAGTGCCCTTTGTAATTCCTCATAACTCAACCATTCTTCTTGGTCTTCTTGTTAAATCTCCTCCATCAATCAATAGATATGGTACTCAAATAGATAGCAATAGTCTCACCAGTTAAGGTTTGACATCAATGACAAAACAATAATTGTTTCCATTGTAGCTTTCCAAAAAATATTTCCAACAAATATAGCCTCCAATAAAAAAGTTGGATCAGGAGAGACATGTCTTGTATCAAGGAGCCATGTGAATTTTAGTAATATAAATAGTTACAAGTGTCATTTCTAGATTGCTCCAATTTTAGTAACAATAAAGGTGTTGTGTCATAATCAAAGGGATTTACAAATGTGTCATTACTTATAGAGAAGGTGACAGAACCATATCAATCTGTAAGGAGGCAATGATACTGTAAGATAACAACATATATCATCATTATGTAATAGCATTAGTGTCATGGGTGATAGCAGTCTAAGGTGATATTAGGAAATAATCATTTAGACAAAGATATAAAAAATTTCTTGGAGTAGAGTCCATTGTGAGAATAAAAAAATCTTGTTATAGTATTCAAAGTTGGTTTTTGAGTTGTAGCAGATATAGAGATTGCAAAGGAATTCATGACAAAGATCAAAGTTTGAAGTGATAAGAAAATTCAAAGCCTCATGAAGACAACATCATTCAATTACATGAATGATGTATAAATGATCACTTTCTGATTATCAATCACAATGATTCATACAGTATAAAAAATCACTAGTCTTTGACGTGAAATGACAGTTTCAAAAATATCAAGATCAATAAATATGATGGGATGCTTCACCAATAACAAAGTATCAATACTGTCATGATTGTCATATAAGAACATGTGTTGTGAATAATATGAAAGGAGAAGAGGTTCAGACAGCTATCAATAAGCAGTGATCATTTATGATTTTACAAATGCATTACAATATCAAACCATATGAGAGTAGGAATAATCAAATTTGGAGAGGAAGGTACATTATCAAGAAATGTTGTCAAGGGAAAATGCATAGAAAGGCAATTTTCAATGATAAATTTTCATCAGTTTACTAGTGGAGCACAAAGTAAAAGTCAATTATCATATACCAATGGTACAGTAAATGACATAGTGATAGTGAGAACTAATTAATTTATGGGAGAATCCCAAGGTAAAAGATAACTGATTGTTTCAAGAGTATCATATGACAACATATGTTCTAAAGGGATAGGACAGGAAGGAGACAACTTCATTAGTCAAGTGTGGAAATGCTTGATAAGAATCAAATCATTCATTTATCGAGTGGAGGGAGAAACAATACCATACAAAAATAGTCATACAGTGGAATTCATGTGCAAGTGATACTAAGAAGGTAACATATTCAACACAAGGAAAATAAATGTAACATAATTTTCAAAAAGTAGCTATTAAATCAAATACTGATAATGCTTGTATAGAAGGGTCTCATTTTTTATAAGCCAAAGGATACACAATGTAGTTTACATTAATGTATTATAGAAGGACAACCATTCAAGTAATTTTTATGTTTTCCATGCTCTAGTTTGATGGAAAAGTTATTAGCCATAAATGCACAAGGAAACATAAAGGTAAACATAGTAGCTCCAAGCATCAGTACCAATGACAAAGGAGATGCAAATAAAAATCATTTTAAACAAAGAAAACAATATGAAGAAATTATTATCAAAGGAAATATTGGAAAATAACTTACAAGAGATTATTATAGAGCTAAAAAAAATGAATATCTTGCATGAAAGGAAACACATAGTGACAACAAACCTGAATCAAATGACACAAACAAGCCATGGAATAGTTAATATGGAAGTATGATACATCAGACAGTTTACAGTGTTATACCCTAGGATAGTGTAAGTCATTTCTTATATATGATAAATTTGATAATGAGCATGTTAATTGCAATTAGATGGAAAAATGGATAAAATGTTATAGTATTTTACAATCAACATATAAAGACAACACCATAACACAATCAATTCAAAGACATATCTTAAGAAGTGCTGTTGAAAAAACTAAAATATCATGAGGATGGATGTTAGTGATTATTTCCTTGTAATTGGGGTAGCTATGGTATTAAATGGAGTTCAACATGTCAAGAATCAATTTGCAATAAAATACCAAGATGAATGTATCATTTCCATCAAACCCTATAACATATATAAAAATTGCATAGGAACCATGGAAGTAACTGTACTTGCATGTTTTATTGAAATGAAGTGTCAATAAAGTAAGTATGTATCAATAGGACAAAGGAAAGAGACCACAATGTTTAAGGTTTTAGTAAAATGTAAAAGAAAATATACAACGGGATATATTATTTTTTTTAGCAGGAAGACACAATAGATTTGTCACCGGTCATGATGAAAATCTTAGTCACAAAGGGTATAGAAACCTTGTGATTGAAGAGAGTAACATTAAAAGGATTATAAAAGTAGAATTTTTATTTATCAATGAAGAGAAAAAAAATATGGAGCTTTGTGAAAGACAGAAGTAGACATGAGAAAATAAGCACAAGAATCAATGGGAAGCCACAACCATGAAGGTATTCATAGTATAATGAGTAACCATAGTTATAAAGAAAATAACCTTTGTAAGTTATCCAGAGATCCGGTCAAGAAATATATATAGAGTAGTGAGGGCTTGAAACAAAATTGACAATGTGTGGAGAAACCCTTGTTGAGATAATATGGCTTCTAGAGATGGAAAAAAAACAAAATTTCTCCTTTGTACATTTTTAGAAAGGCCGCAGGTAGACATTAAGAGCTACGAATGGTATATAAAGAATAATGAGTTAATGCAAACTAGATCTTTAGTCAGTATCAAAGGGTTTCATTATATTTTAGTTTCACATAAATGAGTTTTAGTTTTGTAAATTCAGAAGAAAAATCACTTTCAAAAGAACATGGAAAATGGAAAACTATGACTTGTCTACTAAGGATTTATCATCCAAACATCCCATCAAGACATCATCTTTGAATACAAAATCTTTGTGAGTTAGGACTATTACAATTTTTCCTTTTAGGACAGTCAAAAAAATAATTAATGACCCTTACTAAAATGGCTTCCAATAAATTGATTTGGAATCTTAAAGACCCTACAAATCCCTCTTCCACCACACATAAAATGGATCAACCTTTTTTGTCTTCTATAAGGTGATTTCTTCCAATTTGTTGTCAATTGAAGTCTTCTACATAGGGAAATTTATGGATGTATAATCATTCCTCAACCTCCAAAATGACCAAAACCAACTTGCAACCAATTTGCAAAAAAATTTCATTACAAATGATAATGTTATCATGACAACATGACAACTTTTAAGAAACTTTTACATCTTTTCATCAAATGACCCAAAAACATCAAGAATGGTCATATATGCTCACTAATAGCCAACTATAAGAAGAATATAAATGAATTCAAACATACATAAGTGGATGAACATAAAAAATGAAGGTACCAGATATTGCCTAAAGTAATGAAGTGTTGACACGAGGTTGAATCCAGTATGCTCATGTATGATCTAGAACTTGCAAGTAAGGAAAAGATGGGTTTAGATCCAAAGGATGGAAAAGATGGGGTTAGATCCTTTTTTTGAGTGCCTCCTTACCCATCCACTTGAGAAACAAACCACAATCCCTAAAATGCTCCCATCTTGGTTGCATTAAGGTTGATGAGATCGATATCAGCCTACTTCTTTTAGCGGAGAGTAAGAGCTCACTACCTATGATATTTTATTCTTAGCCCACTACTAATTTCTTTGGGTTTTGCCACCATTTTTTTTATTACTACAAAAATGAATCTTGCTTTGAACCCTTGCTGCATCCTTCCATGAATTCTTATGGTTCTTAAAATGGATTACTATTTGTTTCCTTGTTCAATCATTCCCTATCTCCCTTTGAAATCTTTGTTGTAATACAAACCCTAGTTGTGGCCTCCTTCCAATTGGTATTACATTTGCCCCTGCATGAGGGAAAATTTTCTGACCATCTAGGTTTGCTTAGGCTGCTTCAAAGTAGCAAATATTCCTACTTTTCTTTTAGTGTGACATTGCTCATTTTTATTTTATTTTATATGACATAAATTATTATAAATAAACATAATTTATTATATTATATCATTGTTTCTATTATTCTAAATAAACACATTTTATTATATTTAATAATTAATTCTATATAAAATAAATAATTAAGATAAGAATTATAAATATACATATTATAAAGTCCCCATTCTAAGCACTTAGATGGTGTTGAGTTAAAATCTTCTCCAATACAAAAATAAGGTATTATAAAGATTTTATTATGTAAAATAAAAAATTACAATTGAATATATATGTACAATTTTAAAATATTATTTTATATCAACAATATATTTAAAATTTTATAATGGATAAAATTAGAATATACAATAATATGTTACAATTTTATAATAAAATATAAAATAACCCCCCCCCTCTCTCACTCACATCTGTATCTCTAAGGCTCTACCCCAATTCATGTTTGCCTCTCTCCCCCCCTCTTTCTTTCTTCCTATTACATCATTGATTATTTTCCTTATTCAAATGTTTTATTTCAATTGTGTTTTGGGTCTCTATAATTGAATGAAACGATGTTTTAAAGCTATCACTTCTCATCCAAATATTTGTTGCATAACACCATCATTTTCTAAATGCTCTACCAATTGATCTTATGTACTAAACAAATGTACCAAAAAACAAACCATTTTTTTTCTATTTGGCTTTTCACACCTCTTCCACACACCCATTCAACACCAAGGTGCAATTGCTAGTCATTATATCTATATCTAGGAATATTTTGGTTTGCTTGGCCCCCCTTCCCAAGGAATGTGAACATGTGACCGAAGCCTTTAAGCCAGCCATAATTTGAGCCTTGCGAGAGAAAAATTTTATGAATAAAGGTTGACGATGACCAAGATTGTGAAGGGCATTCCAGAATAGAATGGCTTCGTCAGTAGCATCCGCAGCAACCGCCCCTTTCTGAAGGACAACTGGAATGACATATGTAGTGTATGCTTATGTATGTGTGAAAATGCTCAGAAATTTCTTTAAAGAGCCCTATAAATCTGAGTCTGTTACTCATGAGAGGGTTCACTACCCTGTCAGCAAATGGGTCGACAGCAAACAGGTAAACCAGGTAACCAATATATCTTTCTCTAGAAAAATGTTTTGTATTTTCCAAATTCATGCTTACACTCAATACAATACATGATTGCAATGTATTTTTTTGCTCTTTTTCTGTGAAAATTCAAATGGGAACAACCAAGTACCCAATGCATTTGTCTCTATCAATGATTTATCGGCTTTCCTAATCCATTCATACCCAGAATACAATGCATGATCAGAATACCATTTTTTCCTATTTCTTTGTTTCTTGTGTAAACTACCCTAAACCCTAACCACAAATCCATGTTGAAATCTTGACACTATTGTGATTTTTATGTGCTATACCCTAGGATAAGTCATGATGTTCATTAGTGGCACTAGATCACTAATATTGTAGTTTATTTAACAAATGATCTTACTGGAAGAGATTTCCTAATAATTGATACTGATGATAGAATGCTTATTGAAATGCATAGAAAACTTAGTGTCTTTTTGACCATGCCATAAACAAGGGAATGATTTATCCAAAAATTAAGGAATGTAATATTCATTTCATACCTTGTTTTCTTATTAAAGGAGCCTCTTAAATTTTCTCACAAGTTCTTCTGAGTAGATGAACTAATAAACTATGCGATTTTGAGCTCTGCCTTTTACTTGTTTCTTTCCAAAAATTAGTGCCCTCTTCTCACATGTAGCTTGATCACAGTTAGGTCCCTCTTCTTGACTGTGAATCTATTTTCCCCCACTATTCTAAAGGGCACTTGGATCTTCTTATTTCACACGATAAACTAACTCTACCTTCTATACTTCTGATGCTGCACAAGGCACAACAAGAGATAAATACATTGTGGGAGTACACCAAGCATGAAGAAATGAGAAAAATGTGAAATGATGCAATCACCAACATGCTTCATCACAAAAATTAGAAATGATCCTTTCTTTTTCTTTTTTTTTGGTTTATAATCACGCGGGTGTCAAAATTACGATGGTACCATTTCTATTATGACAGTATCGGGGGCATTTGGAAAAAAAAACACAAAAATCAGACACAAATGGTAGTGCCATCACAAATTGGTGTCAAAATTTGACCCCAAATGTTGTAATGTTACTATTCTCAAAGTGAGAGAGGAGGTGATGGATCGCAACATACCAAGAAAGTAGTCCATGATAAACCTCAAGGACGTGATAGGAGGTCTAGAAGTAAATATACAGGTGAAGGGGATAGGATTTTCCCTCATGCTCCAAGCCCTTATCCTTAGATAGGCCTCATGTCCATAGTTACAGAAGAGAAAGATTTCATGAAGAAATTTTAGAATCTAAAACAACTCTCCTATATTATGAAGATATCTTTGAAGAAATTGATGAATTCAAGAGGAAAGTCCATGAGAATATTTCTATCAAACAAAAAAGAAAAAAAGAAAAGGAGGATAAGATAAGACAAGCTAAGATCAGATCTAAAAAATTAAAAAGACAATTTCTGGACTTAGAGGCAATAAATTATACTGCTACACCTGAGAAGGTTGAAGAGGAACCTGTCATCCGACAAGTTTTTAATACTCAAAAAGCTAAGGGTAAAGGAAAGAAGAAGGCCACAGGATTTGAAATAAAAGAACCTATGAGTCAAATGGTTCCAGTGGATCCGATGTTCAAATTGGATAGTGATCTTGAGAAGGATAAAAGGGAGAAAGAAATCATAGCCAAAGAACTTGAGAAAGTAGAGTTGCAAGCTTCTTCTTTAGAGATGAAAAAGAAAATTGAATTTCTCAGGAAATATTTTGGGCCTTCTCCTGCAGTTTTGACTTCCTCGGCACCTAGTGCAAATGTTGGAAACCCTATGAAGCCAAAAATAAGTATTCCACCACCAGCTGGTGCTGGGATTTATACCACATCTCATGTCAAAGTATCTACTTCTCAAAATAATAGTTCACCCCAAACAAGACAAATTTATATTGAAAGGTATAGACAATTACCTTTTCTTGGTATTCCTAGTTATCCTAATCCAATTACAAATAAAATTAGAGATGAACTTCCTAAATTTTCTAGTAATAATTTCATTAGTTGTGAAGAGTATTTAAATAAGTTTACCGATATGATGGATGATTATGAAATTGGACATGATGATGTAATGATGAAACTCTTTATTCAGTCATTAATTAAGGATGTTAGGGATTTGTTTAGAGGATTACCTCATGATTGTGTCAGGTCCAAGGATGAATTTAAAAATTATTTCAAGATGGAGTTTGGTGACAAGACCAATGAAGGATTCATGTTAAACGAGTTCAACAATATCAAGAAAACCCCAAATGAAGAAGTTTTTGAGTTCAACATAAGATTCCAGAGGGCCATGCACAAGATTTTCCAAGTAATGAAGCTTGATGGAAATTTATGTCTTGAAACCTATTTAAATTCTTTTCATGATAAGATGGGATATCTTCTTAGAGAAAAGAATCCTAGAAAGATTAGGGAATCTTATAAGACAGTTTTTAACATTGAGACAAATACCAAGGAAAATCAGAAGAAGGGAATATTGGAAGCCTACTAGGTTCAATTAAAAGGAATCAGACAAATCCTCTAATATGAAACCTAAGGAAGAGGATAGACTGCACTAGATTTTAAATGCTCTAAAGCATTTGAAAATGGAAGAAAATAAGAATAATAGGGCCCCCAATAGTAATAATCCATCCTTTAGCAATTTTAATCGACAGCCAAGGATGCAAAATTATCCATATACTACCCAGTGGAAGGATGGGAAGCCTATTCTCCCACAAAAGATAGATAAACTTGATGGAAAGACCCCTGATCCTCTACAGAATAGCTCTATTAACATGTTTGATTATGTTTCATGGTGTTTATCTTGTAAATCCCCACATAATCCTGATTATTGTGATGTTGCATTGAAAGTATCTGCAAATGAGGAACAAGGAGATGAGGAAGATGATTTGTATGATGATAATGGTTGTGCTATGACTTCTTCACATCTATGGGGTGCAATAAGTTCTGATGATGAGATTAAAAAAAAGATGGATCTAGCTCACAAAGCAAAAAAGAAGCATATCATCAACAAGTTTCTTCTGATGAAGAAGAAGGGGAGATTGATGATATAAGATGCAATGCTGAAAAGGGTGAAGAACCCCCTGTGTTTAGGAGATCTTTTGATCAAGAAATAACATAGATAACTGCTAACATAGTTATGAAAGAAAGGAGTAATTATAATTTAAGAAACAAAACATGTGGAAATGCAGATGGGAAACCAACTAGTATTTTCATCAAGGAACCTAAAGCAAACACCAAGCAGCCACAAGAAAAGGGAAAATCTACTGAGGGTGTCAAGAAGATAATGGTTAGGAAATGAAACAAGAATAATGATTTGAGTATTGTATATAAAGTGAAAACAAAGATTCCATAAATAAGTGTTCCCCCTCCTCAAAAGGACAATAAACAACAAAAGAGAGATGAACCAAATTTGGTCACTCAGGTTGAGGATGGAAATCATGTCAATGAGAAACAAGATTTCTCTGACATAAAATACACCCCTATTTATATGGCACAACTTCTATCATAGATTCCTTTCAAAGTTTCATTATTGGAAATGATGAGAATTATGGAACATGTTTAGAAAAGGCCTTGACATGGGTGAATGGTGTCACTTCTACAAAAATTCATAAACCAGAAGGTAATAAGAAAATGGAAAATGAAGAGGATAAATATGAAAGCAAGGAAAAGGAGTCTGATGAAATTGTTTCAAAGATTCCTTAGATTTAGCTGGCTACTAATCTTGTGAGTACTTTCCTGGTGGTTGTAGATCCCTTTTTTTTGACTTTGGTTATAAATGGTAAGATGCTAACGATTTGTATTATAGATTCTGGAGCATCTAACATTGTTATGCATGCAGAGGTAATGAATTCTATGAGATTGCATGTTGATACTCCCCATGGAAGATGTCAGGAAATAGATTCTAGAGAAGTGCCTATCATTGGTACTATCAAAGCCTTGCCTTATAATCTAGTTGCATATCTTGGCAAAATGCTAACAATGAGTGTTCTAGTTGTTGATATTCCTCCCCAATATGGAATATTATTGTCAAGAAAGTGGAGTGATTCAATGGGGGGAGTATTCAATGTGATTTATCTTTTGCAACTTTCAATATTTCTATTGAGAATATCAGAGTGTCCCAGGAAACTAGAACTTCTCGCATGATTGAAGACAACATCAGTACATATTATTTCCAATAATAACAACATCAATAGACACTAAGTTGACATCAATGAAAACATCAACATCATAAGTGAGAATCTTACCAAACACATAAAATCTCAACATACTCAACATCAGTTATGCTAACATAAGTTATGTTAGGTGAGCTCCATTTATTCAAATAGAGAGGAGGATTAATGCAAAGATGGAGTTGATGGTCTAACAAGATGCATTATGCTAATAAATCCATCACAAGGATAGATAAGAAATTTTTTGTCTAGATGCCATTTTTTTATAGGAACTTGTTCATCATTTCACATATTTAAACAAGAAAAAGTGTTTACTTTTTATAGGGGCTTATGATAGACAAACCCTTTCTTTGGGATAAATGATATTATAATATAAACAAACCCCATTTAATGGAGGAAAAACCTGATTACATGAAAAAAGGAAGATATTATGTTGACAAAATATGAATTTGGAATGGGTTCTCTTAAGAGAGCACAACGAGAGTCAAAAGACAAGAGATCAGAGAGAGTTAGAGAGAAAAGGTGTTGGAGATATTCTGAGAAATCTCCAAGGGTGAAAAATGAAGAGGATGGAGAGTTTTGATGTTTAGAATGGATGGTGGAAGTTGTTTGGAATACACCCAAAAGAAGGGACACAAAAAAAAGGAAATTAAGAATGGAATATGGGTATGTGCAATATCATGGTATACCAAGCTATGGCCTTAAGTGGCAATGAAAAATAAAAAAATTAGGGTTAGTCAAATTGATGTAAAAAGTTGAACATCTTATCAATCTTATGTGTAAAAGTTGTAAGAATATAATCTATAGGAAATTCTATTTGGTCCTTTTTGGTCCCCCATACGCACATAGGGTGTGCGGGCTATAGTGTGCATGCCCTATAGCCTACATGCCCTATGGATTAGACTATCCAAACCATAGGGCGCACACCCTATAGCATGCATGCCCTATGGCTTGCCCTATAGCCCACACGCCCTATGGCTTGGACTGTCCAAACCATAGGGCGCACACCCTATAGCATGCACGTCCTATGGCTTGGACAATTTAAACCATAGGGCTTGTATGCTATAGCATGCACACCTTACATGGTTTTATATAATGTTAGGGAAGCCACAAAAGTGGCACATTTTTTTCCCAAACCTGTGGCTAGCCAAGAAATGAGAGAAAACAACGCGTACGTGATTTATTGTGGGCTTTTCTCAATCAAGTTGAAGAAAAAATTGCTCCATGACATCATCAAGGTCAAACTAGAAGTAGAGGTAAGTGATTCTACCACCATGTATATTATTTGTATTGAAATTTAGGTTTAATTTTTAGTTTTAATTCAAATTTTTTGTCAAAGTTTTTTGTCTTAAATTTTATGTTTAATTACTTTAAAAATAGAGTTTCTTTTAATTTAAATGAAGGAATGATCTCCCCACAGAAAATCCTCAACCAAACCCTCCATCTTCTCCTCATGAGAAAATGGATGTTGATAATAACCAAGAAAATGAACCCCAAATGCCTCCACCAATCAAGAAACCTCCTCCTAGAACACATGGAAATTTGATAAACCAAATAGAAAGAGGGAAAATAGAAATAGAATCTTTAATTAGGAGCTTAAAAGATTCTACTGGTACAAATCGTAGAAGGGAAACACTTTCAAAATTATTAGAATTAATCTTGACCCACATAGGTTTAGTTAGTGGGAGACTAAATTTATGGCACGACAAAAGAGAAGAACAAAAAAAATATTATGTAAATAAAATATCATATGAGGGCATTAAAAAGAAAGACATAACAAAAGATGACATTTGCAAACCCTTTAAAAAGCCACGAGAAAGTGAAACTCTTAAAACTACAACAAGAAGGTTCCCAATTCATTGGGTCTTGAAATTATATATAAAAACAAAATTTTGGGATAGATGGTTGATGGTCCTTGATTCCCCTCACTCTAACAATCATGAGGTTCCTATCTATTTCCTAAGGAAACTCTATTGTGAGTTTTTCTTGAAGGAGGTGCCAAATTATTTTGACTTTCTAGAGTCTCAGGGTAGAGGTTGGGGGTCATCATTTGATAGACCTATGTCATGTCATGACCCTAATGCACCTAGGTTTTCTAGTGGCAAGCCACAAGTGGATCATGTTATTATTCCTTCCAATGTGAAAGAACATGTGGAGGTGGACACACTAGGCAAAATCAGTGCTCTGACACAGACTCTCATTCAATGTGCCACATCTGTAGCTGAGGGTGACCATGGTGAGTCTACGAGGGGTCATTTTTGTTGTTCTTGTGGATCACTATGCACATTTGGTACTACCAAGAGAGAGGAAGAGGATGATGGACTGATGACTGATGATTTTCTCAATGCAACATTTGGCATTGATACACAGGTAAATATTTGCAAGTTCATTGAAATTATTTGATCATATTTCATTTTTAAATGAATAAATTTAATTAAATTAGTATCTATTGTTTATGATGAAAATTCAAGGAAAGAGTGTTAGTTTCAGTGAAAATTATCCCCCAGACCCCTTATACACTACATCGTCAACTCCACAAGTATGTATCGAATAAAACATTTTTTTAAGTATACATTTGTGATGTAGCACTAGTCTTTCTCTCCCTAACTTCTTCTAGGGTCTCCTAGGCCAATATATTGACCTACTAGAGTTCTTTCACTAACCCTAGGCTCCTTGTGAATCTTATCACAAGATCCTGATTCTTTCAACTAGTGAACACCATCTTGTAGAACAAAACTCTTCCAAACTTCCTCCTAGACCTCAAATGGTCTTTCTTGCATCTTTGGCTTAAAAGGCTCCAATTGAACCATATTTATCAATGTTCAATCCACAGAGAGGATTAGGGTTTCCAAGATGTTCATAGGACCCTTTTCAACACCTACAAGAAAACTTTGTATTAGAACCCTGATCGAGTTCCAAGAACCTATACAATTGCTTCCCAAATAGGGCTATAAGAAATTAGCCCTATTTAGTCACTTTTTCTGCAATAACATATAAAATGTATTAAAAAGTGCCCAAAAAATTTTAGGATCTAGACACCCTTTACTAAGTAACTAGATATTTTCTAGGTCTAGGGCCTCCAATTTATTCGTACAGCTCTGCCTACAAACAAGGCTAAAAATCAGGGTTTTGAGGGTTTCAAAACTAGTCTGACAGAAAATTATTTCTTTCTATCAAATAAACCTCACCAAATCTTCACACTCACATTTGGATATCATAACACACCACCCTACTCCTCTACAAGCTTTTATTGAAGCTATGAATGATTTCAATCCACCATAATAGCTCTGCAACTACTGGTGATCCCTAGCCATGCCACACTGGCTCACCTAGGGAATCACCTTAAAAATGGCTACCATAACTTCTAGGGCCCATCCTTCACTATAAAAAATGTACATGGAGTCAACCACCATAATCCAAGATCCCGTGCAAGTGCCATAATGGAAAATGTAGTTAAGACCCCATTTGCAGATGTTACTCAAAACAAACCAGTGACTGGACTAAATTTAAAAGATTTTAAACAAGCAACTAAAACTATTTAATATACCAATATAACACCAAAAGAAGTATTTAAGAATCCTAAATTCTACTAAACAAATCTTACAGAAATGAATTCAATCCATTAAACCACTCAATCACCTCAAAAACCATAAACAATCACTGTAATTGTATTATACGGTCTGTACACAAAATTACTCCAACTTTCCAAACCTTCACACATCTCAAGGATGGTCTTATATAGTTGAGCCCCACACCAATTTATCTATTTACAATATTTATCTTACCAATTCTACCAAAAATGTGTTGTTGTCATAAAAGTTGGCAATGTTTTCAATGACAACATTGACAACTTTTTGCAACTTTTAGCTATAGTGTCTAAACTTGGTCTAAACTTTTCCAAAGTTGTCCAATCCACAAAATATGATGAAATAACATCAAATAGGAACTATAGTCCCTTGTTTGGATCATTTTTCACAAAATTCCAAGAGCACCCTATTGGACCTAAATGGACACAAAGGTCTCTAAACGCCTAATAAGACACATTCTCCTACTAACTCTCTACACACTAGGAAAGATATGTCCCCTTTTTAACCTAGTGGTCTAGCTAAAACCACTACAAGAAAAAAACATAAAGAAGCCCTAGGTTACAATGCATCCACTATCCTACCTAGGTGCGCTTGCACCATACTCCCCCAAATAGGAAAAGCTATGTCACTCCTCTAGACAATAGATCCTCTAAAATGCCCACCTTCTTGAAGTTTTCTTCTACAATCCAGGAAGCCTCTAACTCTAGCCTATCCTTCCATTGAATTAAATGTTCCATGTAGACTTTGTGTCTAGTAGTCTTTTTAACTTGGGAGTCCAGAACTTTGTCTGCTACCATCTAAAACTTTGGAGGTAAGGCAGAAATCTCCACATCATCACTGACCCCCTGACTATTTGGACTAATCTCATCCACTTGCCATCTGAACTGGATTAAGTCTTGAACGTAAAATACTGGGGAGATGCTCAATTATGATGGTAAATCCACTTTATAGGCATTATCCCCATATTTTTCTAGGATTTTTCAAGGTCCCACTCTCTTCATCTGAAGCTTGGTAGGGAAACCTTTCTATAGCCTTGATTTGTTCAAGTGGACCATGACATATTCCCCCACTTCAAACTGAACATCCTTCCTCTTTTGATCAACTTTGGCTATCAACTTATGTTGACTGTCTTGGATCTGCTTCTTTACTTGGTCTTGTATCTCTTTCATGGTAAGGGTGAAGTCCTCTACATGAAAAATTATATACTCCATCCCACCAAGATCTCTGAGCTCACAAACACCCCTAGGGTGTATGCCATAAACAACCTCAAATGGGCTCTTTCCTATCATTCTATTCTTGCTATCATTGTAATCATTTTCTACTTGGAGAATGACCACATCCCAAGTCTTCCCATAATCCTTAGTTAGGAACCTCAATAGGTTACCCAAAACCCTATTTACCACCTCAGTTTTGCCATCAGTTTGAGGGTGGTAAGTTGAACCAAAAGATAGGTTAGTGCCCAATCTTGTCCATAATGTTCGCCAAAAATGGCTCATAAATTTGACGTCCCTATTAAATACTATACTCAAAGGGAGACCATGGATCCTAACAACCTCTTTGAAAAACAAATAATCAATATGGATAGCATCATTAGTATTTTTAAATGGGATGAAATGCCCCATTTTACTAAATCTATCAATGACTACATAAATGTTATCATACCCCTGTTTAGTCTTGGGTAATCCTGCAATAAAATCCATACTCACACACACCCATGGCCTGTTAGGGACTGGTAGAGGCTGATACAACCCTACATTACTCATTCTTCCTTTTGCCTTCATACAATCAACACACTTCTCCACATACTTGGTGATATCTTTCACCAATTTTGGCCAATGGTAGAACCTTTGGACTAGTTCCAAGGTCTTATCCTTACCAAAATGACCACTTAGAGAACCATTATGTTTATCTTAGATGAGGATCATCCTCATTGACCCTTTGGGTACACACAACTGATTCCCCTTGAACAAAAATCCATTCTGTAAAGTAAAATTAGAGAACTTGCTATGAAAATGATTCTCAAAATCAACACATACCTTATAGGCCTCACCAAAATCCTCATCTGATTTGTATAGATCTGTGAAAATTTTGATTCCAATGCTATTCAAGTGGAATTCTTGCACTGTCAACAACCTCCTACTTAAGGCATCTGCCACCTTATTAAGTTGACACTTCTTGTGATTTATAGTAAAATTGAATGCCTGGAAGTACTCCATCCACTTCAAATGCATATTGCTTAGTTTTTCTTGAGTGTTGATATAACTAAGAGCCTAATTGTCAGTAAATACTATAAACTCCTTAGGCAAAAGATAGTGCCTCCATTTTCTCAAAGATTTGACTAAGGCATATAGTTCCAAATCATAAGAATAATACTTCTTCTTAGGCTCATTCAGTTTCTCACTAAAGAAGGCAATTGGTCTATCCTCTTGACTCAATACACCCTGCACTGCCATTCCACTAGCATCACACTCAATGGTAAACAACTTCTCACAGCTTGGAAATTGTAGGATTGGTTGAGTAGCCACTTGTTTCTTCAACAACTCAAAAGCTTTCCCTGCCTCTACTGTCCATCTGAACTTAGTTTTGACCCCCCCATTATAGTATCCAACAAAGGTGCACATATTCCACTAAAATTCCTAATAAGCTTCCTATAAAATTGGGCAAGGACATAAAAATTCCTTACCTCTGGGGTTGTGGTAGGTGGAGGCCAGTTTAGGATGGCAGAAACTTTGTCTTCATCCATCTTGAAAGACCCCTTGGCCACTACAAAGCCCAAGTAAACTAGTTCTTACTTGAAGAACTCACACTTCTCAAGGTTAATAGCCAATTTCTCCTCATGTAACCTTTTCAAGACTGCCTCCACATGTCTAATATGCTCATCTCTTGTCTTGCTAAATATTAGTATATCATCAAGATATACCACCACAAACTTCCCTATGAATTCCTTGAGCACTTCATTCATGAGCCTCATGAATGTGCTCAGACCATTAGAGAGGCCAAATGGCATAAAAAGTCATTCATATAACCCATATGTGGTCTTGAATGCCATTTTCCATTCATCACCTTCCTCCACCCTGATTTGGTGATAACCACTCTTCAAATCCAACTTTGTAAAGTACATTGCCCCTCCTAGGAAATCCATAAGATCCTTTATTCTAGGGATTGGGAATTTTTACCTTATTGTTATCCTATTTATAGCCCTTGATTCTATGCATAATCTCAACTTTTCCCCCTTCTTGGATGCTAAAACAACTAGGAATGCACAAGGACTAATACTCTTTTTGATCAAGCCTTGATCCATGAGTTCCCGCACTTGTCTAGCTACCTCCAAGTTTTGATCTGGAGTCATCTTGTATGCTAATTTGTTTGGAAAGGATGCCCTTGGCACAAATTCTATTTGATGACTCATAACCCTCTTATGTGGTAGGGTTGTAGGAGTTCCATCACTCACTATGTCTTTGTACTTCACAAGCAATTCTTGCACTTCTGATGGTAATGGCTCCTTCGCTGATTCTTCTTCTTCCATAGGCTTCAGCACAATGACATACCCCTCACTCTCATCATCCTTGATGTCTCTTACAAAATCCTTTCCATTGCATAACATAACACTAGGATTTTTGGTCTGTGGTTCCTCATCCTCTAGTAATGATTGAATTTTGAAGGTCTTCCATCCTCTCTTGAAAGTGATGGAGTTCTCTTTCCCATCATACACTTCTCCATTATCAAATTTCCAAGGCCTCCCAAGAAGCAAATGGAAAGCATCCATTGGTAGGATTTCACAAAGCAATCTATTCTTGTACCCTTCTATTGAGAAATCTACCCATGTCTGATCATTGACCAACACACTTTGGCCTTTGTTGAGCCATGTCACCTTATAGGGATTCACATGGGGTATCTTGGCTAGCTTAAGTTTTACTACTGCCTCCTCTAAAATGATGTTATCTATGGATCCAGAGTCCACAATCACCTTACACACCTTACCAAGGATCTACATCTGATTCTAAATAATTCCCTCCTATGTTTGGGCTCATCCTTGATTGGTTTCCTTATTAGTACCCTCCTGAATGTTAGGTTCTCACCCATCTCTGAGTCTAGATGGTCTACCTCAGGGGTTTTGACACTTGAAGTGTCCTCATGTGCATATGATACCCTCTTATCACTATTTACTACAGAAGGTTTTTCTAGACATCTATAGGCTGAATGGCCTAGCTACCCACAGTAATAACATTTCATGGTTGCAAAATAAGAACTAATCCTACCTCCTCTTCCTATGTTAGGACCACCATGATTCCCTCTACCTCTGTTATATCCTCCTCTTGAACTACTTTCAGTTTGCTACTCTATCAACTTATTCTCTCCTTGGGATCTTTGTTCACTACCCCTACCTTGGTAGCCTCCTCTTTGACCCCTTTGGTCTCTCCCTCTACCTCTATTGTTATTGTTGTTCTTGAAGGTAGAATCCCCTTTCTTCTTATTCTTTTCTTCCACCTTTATAGCCAATTGATGACACTTTTGAATAGTAGTAGGTGTCTATAGTCAAATTTCCTCTTGGATGTTCCACTTCAATCCACCCAAGTATCTAGCCACTTTTATTGGCTCATATTCCTACAATTTACACCTTAAATACACTCTATGGAACTCCTCAGTACATGAGGCCACATCTATGGTGCAGGAGCACCTAGGTAAGGCTCTTTGGTGACCTAGGGCTTCTAGAGTTATTTTGTCTTGTAGTGGTTCTAGCCAGACCACTAGTTGAATAATAGGACTATAGGTCTCCTAAGGTGTGTGTTAGGTCTTTAGGGAAGGTCTTTTCAATTTTTTTTGGTCTTTGAGGAGACAAGTGTCAAGTTGGACCCAAATTGCCAATGTTGTGGAAATGGTGTAAATCAAGCACCTAGGGGTCAAATTTAGAAATAAAGTGTTTTAGGACCTAAGGGAGGTAGGAATGGTCTACCTAATTTTATTATGATATGTTTATGGTCTTAGAACAAATTTTAGAGTGGATTTCCTAATATTGTGGAAAGTTGTCAAAATTGTCAATGTTGCCATTGACAACATTGACAACAATTATGCAAGAAGAGCATTTTCACTCAAATGGTTATTATAACTCTCTAAAACCATTGGATTAGGGATGGGGAAAAGTATAAGAGGCCTTCCTTGACCTATAAGCAAGGTTAGTGAACATTTTGAATATACAATATTTTCTGTGTGTGCAATTTTCAGAGCAATTCTAGTGAATTTTCTTGATTTTAGTAGTTAGATGTATTAGATTTCAGTCTGTAGCTACTCATTAATAAAGGGTAGGCTATTTTAAGATTATGTGTGGAGTTATTTTGTTAATTTGAAGCTTTTGCATTGGTTTAGTTAAATTCTTTGTGTTTTTCCCTATCGCTCATCTGAACCAGGCAGGTTGGACAAGTGGAGTCTTAACTCAACTTGCTACCATAGATTCTGTATAGGCTCTTGGCATGGGTGAGGAGACTCCATGTACATTATTTTTATAGGAGGGGACCAAGAAATTAGTTTTACTATTTTTTCAATGATTCCCTAAACGAGCCTACTGTGCATAGCTAGGGACTGAGACACATTGCAAATGCTATAAGGAGGGTTGAATGCATTGGTGGCTTCAAAAAAATATCATGGAGGGATAGAGTAATGTGTGAATGATCCCCAATTCGAAGGACAAGGTTGGAGGAGTCAATAAGCCCTAAAACCCTAATTTTTAGGCATGATTGCAGGAAGGGTTGTATAGACAACTTGAGGATTAGAGATCTTGGAAATCTCAAGGTACTCAATAAAGGGTGTTTTAATTATAAAAAAATTTTGAGGCTTGTGTGGGAAAATTTCAAGTTATCTTCAAAAAGACTAGAAAAAGGCCTAATTGGCTTGTAGCCCTATTTGGGGTGAGAAAGGTGCATTTTGAAGCACTCAATTGTAATGAGTTTGTGAATGGTGTATGTAGGGATTCAAATGGAACTAGTGGAGGTCTTGTTGAACTATCCTTTGATGGAGCTAATTCCTAAGACTAATTGATGTAATTCTTGAAGATTGAGACTAGGAAAGACCTAGTTAGTTTGTGCTGCAAAATGGAGCATTCTTGATCAGTGCAATTGGTGTACACTAGGTGAAAGGTTAGGATATTGTGTGAAGATACCTAAGGAGTTTTGGGTTGGTCATAGAACCCTACTAGGTTAGTGATTTGGCCTAAGGAGAGCTTAGCGAAGAATAGGGTAGAGAGCAAGCCTAGGTGTGTTACATCAGAGTGGTATCAGAGCCCCAAAAGATTTGGGATTGTATATGTCAGAGGTGGAATCTTGTGGTTCCATAGACATGGTAACAAATACAAATTTATCTAGGGACATGGATGAGAAAAAGGAGAGGAATAGACTCCTTGAAGAGGCCCTAGCAGAGATGCAGATAAAACTACAAGAAGTAGTGGATGCAAAAGACCAAGGCAGAGAAAGTGAAACGAGTGATAGAGGGAAGTAGAAGGTTGAAGAGGATGATATTATTTGTGAACCAGAACCTATGATGTAATAGGAACCATTCTTGAAATCCATAAAAGATTTTGGTGGTAAATACTTAGAAGGCATTCCATTGTTTAGTGGGAAAATGGACATTGAAACAGTGTTGGATTCGATTGAAGGGATGGAGAATCACTTTGAGTGTGAAGGCATAACAAATGCACAAAAGCTTAAGGTGGATAATTAAAGGCTTAGGGGATCATCCCTCACATGTTGGAAGTACCTAAAGGATGAGAGAGTCAGACTTGGGAAGCAACCTATAGCAAATTGGCAAGCAATGGTAACTAAGATGAAAGAGAACTTTTTACCTAAAGATTATGAGATCCAACTCCATAGAAGGAGACAAGGATTGAAGGAGAAAGATATGGATGTAGCCTACTATATAGAGGAATTTCCAAGACTCTATCTTAGGTCAAAGAAACAAGAAGAAGAGCCAATCAGAGTGGCTAGGTATCTAGTTGGTTTGAAGTGGAATATCCAAGAAGAGATTAGCTTGTGGACTCCCACTACTATTTAGAGATGTCCACAGCTAGCCATCAAGGTTGAAGAGAAGAATATAAAGAAGAGTGACTCTAATCTGAAAGGTACAGGTAGAGGAAGAGAATAATGAGGACATAGAGGAGGTTACCAAGGCAGGGGTAGTGAACAAAGAAGCCAAGGTGAAAACAGATTGACAGAGCACACCAATGAATCCACACCAAGATGTGGTTATGGAAGAGGTAGAGGTAATCAGAGTGGGTCCAATAGAGGAAGAGGAGGTAGAAAAAACTCCTATTTTGAAAATATGGAATGATACAATTGTGGACAAACTATTCATCCAGCATATAGGTGTCTTGATAAGCCTACTGCATCCAATAGTGACAATAGGGTAGCTTATGTTCAAGAAGACACTTCTAGTTGCAAGGCACCTGATGTGGATCATATAGACTGTGAGATGGGTGAGAATTTGATGTTTAGAAGGGTATTAATTAGGCATATAGTGAAGGATGAGCCTAAGCAGAGGAGGGCATTCTTTAGGATTAGATGTAAGATCCTTGGAAAAGTCTGCAAGGTGATAGTAGACTCTAGATCTACTGATAATATAATATTAGAGGAGGAAGTTACTAAGCTGAAATTAACCAAGATACCCCATGTAAACCCTTAAAAGGTGACTTGGATTAAAAAGGGATAGAGTGTATTAGTAAATGAGAAAACATGGGTAGAGTTCTCTACAGTAGGCTACAAGGATAAATTACTTTGTGAAAGGATAAATTACTTTCAAAAGATGATGACTCCACAATAGTTGATAAAACATTGTACAAATCTATGATTGGAAAGCTTATTTATCTAACTCAATCAAGACCTGACATATCAAATGCAGTTAGCATTGTTGGAAGATTTTCCACTGAACCCAAGCATAATAACCTAATGGCAATCAAGAGGATATTCAGATTTCTTAAGGGAACTATAGACTATTGTTTATGGTATCCTAAATCAGAGAATACACAACTTCATGTGTATACTGATACAGATTGGGAAGGTTGTATTGATTATAGAAAGAGCACTTCATGAGGAGTAGTATTTCTTGGAGAAAGGTTGGTATCTTGGACAAGAAAGAAGCAAAATTGTATTTCTCAGTCAACGACAGAGGCAGAATATGTTGCAGAAGCACTGAATTGTACAACAATTGTTTGGATCAAGTAGATGGTTAAAGACTTTGGTATTCAGGTTGACTATCCTATTTTTATTCATTATGATAACACTAGTACTATTAACATGTCTAAGAACCTTATGATGCACGCAAAGACAAAACACATAGAGATCAAGTACCATTTTCTGAGAGAAAAATTTGCAGACAAGAAAGTGAAATTGGACTATGTAAGCACACAAGATCAGTTGGCAGACATTTTCACAAAGACTTTAGAAAAGGATACTTTTGAGTATCTAAGGGATAATTTGGGATTCATTCCCTGTCCTAAGTCTAATTAAAGAAAGAAGCAAGTACATCAGTCCTGTGTGACTGATGAATGGTTGACTACTCTACTTCTAGAGTAGTACCTGTGCATAATGGTTTATGGCGCCCTTTTCCATTGATGTCAATGGGGGAGTATGTACTAAAAAAAAGGAACACAAACAAGCATCTAAAAAAGGAACACATACAAGGAGCTAAACAAGGAACACATACAAGGAGCTTATACTCTGGGGGAGTATACAGATAAAACATAGTCTATGTAACTGCGACAGTGTAGATGAATCTTTGATGAGGATATTGGGAAGATTGTAAAATAAAGAAGACACCATGAAAAAAAGTTGTTTTTATCATATTTTTCCATCAATGCCAAAGGGGGAGATTGTTGGAGATTTGATTCTGAATAGTTGATTGATTGTATGTTTGTCATTGATGACAACATATAATACACAACAGTACTTCTGTATGTACTTATCCATATGATGACATGAAGACTTGTGTGGATAGATACATGTTTCTAACATGTTTATTATGCTATGTTCATAGACACAGACCTAGATATGATGTTTCAGTAAAGATATTTAATTTTGTTTGTGATGGTTACAGTTCTAGAGGTATAACGGTTTAAGGCCGACGTATGTAATGTGTTTCTGGAGTTGTGCCTATCATTAGGATATGCATGTGTACATTCATGACGAGTTATGAGTTTTTTTATATCAATCTAAAGGTGCCAAATGTATTTCAAGAAGATTGCAAAGTTATGGTCAATTTGGTGAAGCCGACTTAGTGAAGTGACGCGTCTGTTCAGCATTGACTTGCACGGTTGTAATTATGCTTGCGCACTTAGTAGCACTAACAAGGATGTTATGAAGAGTTTTATAATAGGTACCATGATCTCATAATTGGAGTATGTACTTATAGAAGGTCATTTGTGATAAGAAGAGTTGCAAAAGCCAGAGATAAGAAAAGCAGAGAAGAGTGTTAAAGCAGCAGAGTTATATTTATCATATGTTGATAATATAGATATTGAAGTAGAAGCTTTCAGAATATAGATAAGACTATTATAGTTCTTTACAAGAGGTTAAAGCATCAACACACAAAAGGAATTGATCAGACAAGCAGTGTCAAGCAGCAGTTCATCTTCTTGATACAGTGTGTATCAAATATCTAGAAGGTTGTAGCCTTCACCACTTGGACAGTGAGTCTGCCACCCCTAACAGGGTTATTGTAAAAGACTCCTAACAAGATCTGACCCTTAACTAGGTCAATATACTACTGCAATGTAATGAACAACTCCTAACAGGGTTACAAAATCTTTTAACAGGGATTACTATAAACAGTATAATTGTTTGTGGGTGCTAATTCCCACTGGGGTTTTTACCATTTGGTTTCCTGTAACCAAATTGATGTGTTGTGTAATGTGTTATCTGAATGTGCATTTAATTTATATCAATCTAGATTAATATGTATAAAATATTTCAAGTTGCTGATAACTGATTCACCCCCCCCCTCTCAGTTATCCCTGAAGTATTCTAACAATTGGTATAAGAGCCAAGTGGCTTGGAGAGAAAGCCTAACAACTTAAGGTAGATCAGATGGCATACTTTAGAAAAGAGAGCCCTAAGTTCAATGGAGAGAATTATCTGGATTGGAAGAACAAAATGATTACACATCTACAATGTGTTGGCTTTGAGATCTTTGAGATTGCTACACAAGAAGTTGATATTCCATCTTTAAATGACCTTGCAAAGGATGATGCTACTAATAGAAAAAATGAAACATTTACCAATAATGCTATTGCTAAAGAAGCCCTAATCAACACCTTATCTGACAGTGAATATTTGGAAATCAAGAAGATTGACAAATCATATACCATATGGAAGTATTTAGAAGACATGTTTGAAGGATATGTTCAAGCAAAGAATGCACGTAGGAAGACATTGAAGAAGAAATACAATAGCCTTGAGATGTTACCTAAAGAGAACATTAGAGCTTATAATCAGAGGATAAATGAAACAGTATCTAGAATCAGGAAGAATGGTGGTGAAATATCAGAAGAAGATATAATGGATAAGTTGTTAACTACTTTGACATCAGACTATGAAAACAAGATCAATATTCTAGAAGAAACTATGCAATTCTCACAAAACTTCAAGAGAGAGA
>MU227760.1:2805884-2821510 GCA_018584345.1 Thuja plicata
AAAATCTCTGCATTTGAGATATCAAGATTGAAGACTGAACCTAAGAATGAAATAGCCTTCAAAGCTTCAATCCACGGTAAGAAATCCTCACACATCTCTAGTCATAATGAGAATGAAGAAACTGATGTAGAGCTAGAAGAGATAATTGCTATGATTTCTAGAAGAGAGAAGAAAGGAAAAGGTAAGTATGAAGGAAAACTACCATTCAAGTTTTTTTCATGCAATAAGATTGGTCACTTTGCATCTAAGTGTCCTACAAGAGTCAATAAGTTCAGATCTGATTACAAACCAAAATATAGGAAGGAATGTTACCATGCTAAAGAAGGTGTAACTGATGAAGACTCAGGAGAAGATAAAATTGATTCATTGCCCTTAAAGACATGGAAAGGTTGCTTGAAGATATGGACATTGAAAATAAAGAAGAAGATCAAGAATTTGGTTTAATTTCCAAAGCAGATGTTAGAACTGATTGGATCATTGATAGTGGATGCTCGCATCACATGATAGGTGAAAAAGATAGATTTTTTCAAATAGACATATACAAAGGTGGTATGGTTAGATTTGGAGATAACACTCCTAAACCTATCATAGGTAGAGGATCCATCACCTTGGATGGAAAGAATAAGATAGATGATGTTCCATATGTAGAAGGATTACATCATAATCTACTTAGTGTTGGACAACTACTTGAAAAAGGATATCATTTGGAGTTCAAGGACAACTAGTGCATTATTAGCAACAAGGATGGAGACATGATTTCATCAGGCTCTAAAACAAAAGGTAATGTTTTTCAGCTCAATTCAGATGTAAGTTGTTTTGTTGCAAAAGTGGATGATAGTTGGTTATGGCACAAGAGACTATATCATATCAATTTTTACAATATAGTAAAGATCAGTAATGTCAAGGTAGTTAGAGACCTACCAAGCATTGCAAGACCAGTTGACACAATTTGCAGGGAATGTGTTATGGGTAAACATGTAAGGAGTTCCTTCAGAAGCAAGCAGACCTCAGCTGAAAACAAGTTGGACTTAGTGCATACAAATTTATGTGGTCCTACTCAAACAAGATCATACTATGGTGAAAGGTACTTTATTTTGTTTGTTGATGATTTTTCTAGGATGATGTGGGTTGTGTTCTTAAAGGAGAAGTGAGAAGCCTTTGAGAAGTTCAAAATATTCAAAGCTAAAGTTGAGAATGAATCTAGACTAAAACTAAAATGCTTAAGATCAGATAGAGGAGGAGAATTCACCTCTGACAAGTTTTATGACTATTGTGAAGAATATGGAATAAAAAGGAAGTTGAGTGCTCCTAGAACACCTCAACAAAATGGAATTTCAAAAAGGAGTAACATGATCATACTAGATACAATGTGCACCATGATGATTGAACAAAAAGTTGTGTACACCTATTGGAGAGATGCAGTGAAAACAACAATGTATATTATCAATAGAACCCAATTGAGACCAGGCCTGGACAAGACACCCTATGAAATTTGGTATGGTAATGTACCCACAATAAAATACTTCAGAATATTTGGCAACAAGTGCTACATCAAGAGAGATGACAGTGTTGGAAAGTTTGATGCTAGAAGTGATGAAGGTATTTTTCTTGGTTACTCTACAATAAGCAAAGCTTACAGATGTTTCAATTTGAGATTAAAGAAGATAATTGAAATCATGCATGTTAAGATTGATGAGAAGTTTATGATTCAAGAGAGATACTATGAATATGCACCTTTGATTGAAGAAGAACCCAGACCTAACAGTAAAGACACTATGATTGAATAAATGTTTGACTGCATTGATGTCTCATGCAATGACCCTGATTCAAGCAATGAAGAACAACATATTACAGAGGAAGAAGTCACACCTAAGGTTCCTATGTTTACAACCAGATACCACTCTAAAAATGATATGATTGGAGATCAGAGCAGCAGTGTTTTGACCAGATCAAAAGCAAAGAATCTAACAGTGGATGAAGAGGTATGTTTACTTTCACAGATTGAACCTTTAAGTGTTGAAGATGCTTGTAATGATTCTGATTAGAAAAATGCAATGAAAGAAGAAGTAGATCAGATAATCAAGAATGATACATGGGAATTGGTTCCTAGACCAAGTGATAAAAATGTGATTGGAACAAAATGGATTTTCAAAAACAAAATGAATGAAGAAGGTACAGTAATAAGAAACAAAGCAAGATTAGTATGTAAAGGATATGTGCAGAGAGAAGGAATAGACTACATAGATACATTTTCCCCTATGAGTAGACTGGAAGCCATAAAATTTTTCTTGGCATATGCAATAGTAACACTTTAAAGTTTATCAAACGGATGTTAAATCAGCCTTTTTGAATGGTGACTTAAAAGAAGAAGTCTACATAGAACAACCTGAAGGATTTATCCTTTCAGATAGACCAGACATGGTATGCAAATAGACAGATAAAGGGCTATTCATTATTCAGTCAAAATATGTGAAGGAAATATTGAAAACTTTCAAGATGGAGGATTGCAAGCTAGTATGCACTCCTATGATCACAGGAAGTAAAATTTCAAAAGATGATGACTCCACAATAGTTGATAACACATTGCACAAATCTATGATTGGAAAGCTTATTTATCTAACTCAATCAAGACCTGACATATCAAATGCAGTTGGCATTGTTGGAAGATTTGGAGCTGAACCCAAGCATAATCACCTAATGGAAATCAAGAGCATATTCAGATATCTTAAGGGAACTATAGACTATAGTTTATGGTATCCTAAATCAGAGAATACACAACTTTGTGTGTATACTGATATAGATTGGGTAGGTTGTATTGATGATAGAAAGAGAACTTCAGGAGGATCAGTATTTCTTGGAGAAAGGTTGTTATCTTGGACAAGCAAGAAGAAAAATTGTATTTCTTAGTCAACGACAGAGGCTGAATATGTTGCAGCAGCACTGAATTGTACAACAATTGTTTGGATCAAGAAGATGGTTAAAGACTTTGGTATTCAGGTTGACTATCCTATTTTTATTCATTGTGATAACACTAGTACTATTAACATGTCTAAGAACCCTGTGATGCATGCAAAGATAAAACACATAGATATCAAGTACCATTTTCCGAGAGAAAAAGTTGCAGACAAGGAAGTGAAATTGGACTATGTAAGCACACAAGATCAGCTGGCAGACATTTTCATGAAGCCTTTATCAAAGGATACTTTTGAGTATCTAAGGGAGAATTTGGGAGTCATTCCCTCTCCTAATTCTGATTAAAGAAAGCAGAAAATACATCAGTCCTGTGTGACTGATGAATGGTTGACTACTCTACTTTTGGAGTAGTACCTGTGCATAGTGGTTTATGGTGCCCTTTTCCATTGATGTCAATGTGGGAGTGTGTACTAAAAATAAGGAACACAAATAAGGAGCTAAACAAGGAACACATACAAGGAGCTTATACTCTAGGGGAGTATACAGATAAAACACAGTTTATGTAACTATAGCAGTGTAGATGAATCTTTGATGAGGATATTGAGAAGATTGTAAAAGAAAGAAGACACCATGAATAGAATTTTCTTTTATCATATTTTTCAATCAATGCCAAAGGGGGAGATTGTTGGAGATTTGATTCCGAACAGTTGATTGATTGTATGTTTGTCATTGATGACAACATATAATACACAGCAGTACTTCTGTATGTACTTATCCATATGATGACATGAAGACTTGCATGGATAGATACATGTTTTTGACATGTTTATTATGTTATGTTCATACACGCAAACCCAGATACGATGTTTCAGTAAAGATATGTAATTTTATTTGTGACAGTTATAGTTCTGGAGGTATAACGGTTTAAGGCCGACATATGTAACATGTTTCTGGAGTTGCGCCCATCATTAGGATATGTGTGTGTACATTCATGATGAGTTTTGAGTTTTTGATATTAATCTAAAGGTGCCAAATGTATTTCAAGAAGATTGCAAAGTTATGGTCAATTTGGTGAAGCCAACTTAGTGAAGCGAAGCGTCTGTTCAGCATTGACTTGCGCGGTTGTAATTATGCTTGCGCGCTTAGTAGAGCCGACAAGGATGTTATGAAGAGTTTTCTAACAGGTCCCATGATCTCATAATTGGAGTATGTACTTATAGAAGGTCATTTGTGATAAGAAGAGTTGTGAAAGCCATAGATAAGAAAAGCAGAGCAGAATGTTAAAGCAGCAGAGCTATATTTATCATATGTTGATAATATAGATATTGAAGTAGAAGCTTTCATAATATAGATAAGATTGTTATAGTGCTTTAGAAGAGGTTAAAGTATCTCTGCACATAAGAAACTGATCAGACAAGTAGTTTCAAGTAGCAATTCATCTTGTTGATATAGTGTGTATCAAATATCTAGAAGGTTGTAGCCTTCACCACTTGGACAGTGAGTCCGCCACCCCTAATAGGGTTATTGTAAAAGACTCCTAACAGAGTCTAACCCTTAACTAGGTCACTATACTACTACATTGTAATGAACAACTCCTAACAGGGTTGCAGAATCTTTTAACAGGGATTACTATAAACAATATAGTTCTTTGTGGGTGCTAATTCCCACCGGGGTTTTTACCATTTCATTTCCCCGTAACCAAATTGATGTGTTGTGTAATGTGTTATCTGAATGTGCATTTAAGTTATATCAATCTAGATTAATAAGTATAAAATATTTCAAGTTGCTGATAACTGATTCACCCCCCCCCTCTCAGGTATCCCTGAAGTATTCTAGCAGTATGGTGCAGGAGCACCTAAGTAAGGCTCTTTGGTGACCTAGGGCTTCTAGAGTTCTTTTGGCTTGTAGTGGTTCTAGCTAGACCATTAGTTGAATAATAGGACTAGAGGTGTCCTAAGGTGTGTGTTAGGTCTTTAGGGAAGGTCTTTTCAAGTTTGTTTGGTCTTTTAGGAGACAAGTGTCAAGTTGGACCCAAATTGCCAATGTTGTGGCAATGGTGTGAATCAAGCACCTAGGGGTCAAATTTAGAAAGAAAGTGTTTTAGGACCTAAGGGAGGTAGGAATGGTCTACCTAAGTATATTATGATATTTTTATGGTCTTAGAACAAAGTTTAGAGTGGATTTCCTAATATTGTGGAAAGTTGTCAAAATTGTCAATATTGTCATTGGCAACAATTATGAAAGAAGAGCATTTTCACTCAAATGGTTATTGTAACTATCTAAAACCATAACATTAGGGATGGGGACAAGTATAAGAGTCCTTCCTTGACCTATAAGAAATGTTGGTGAACATTTTGACTATACAATATTTTCTGTGTGTGCAATTTTCAGAGCAATTTTAGTGAATTTTCTTGATTTTAGTAGTTAGATGGATTAGATTTCAGTTTGTAGCTTCTGATTAATGTAGGGTAGGTTATTTTAAGATTCCATGTTGAGTTATTTTGTTAACTTGAATCTTTTTCATTGGTTTAGTTAAATTCTTTGTGTTTTTCCCTGTCGCTAGTCTGAACCAAGCAGGTTGGACAAATGGAGTCTTAACTCAACTTTCCGTCATAGATTTTGTATGGGCTCTTGGTGTGGGTGAGGATAATCCATGAAAATTATTTTTATAGAAGGAGGGTCCCAAGTAAGTATTTTTACTTTTTTTTCAATGATGCCCTAGGCGAGCCTGCTGTGCATGGCTAGGGACTGAGATACATTGAAAATGTTGTAAGGAGAGTTGAATGCATTGGTGGCTTCAACCAAAGCTCATGGAGGAATATATTAATGTGTGAATGACACCCAATTCAAAGGAAAATGTTGGAGGAGTTATTTTGTGTGTTGAAAGAACACTCTTTTGTTCAGACTGTCAATAAGCCCTAAAACCCTGATTTTTAGGCATGATTGCAGGAAGGGTTGTACGAACAACTTGAGGATTGAAGATCTTTCAAATATAAAGGTAATTTATAAAGGGTGTTTTAATCATAAACCATTTTGGAGGATTGTGTTGGAAAATTTCAAGTTATCTTCAAAAATTCTAGAAAAAGGTGTAATTGGCTTGTAGCCCTATTTGGGGTGAGAAAGGTGCATTTTGAAGCACTCGATTGTAATGAGTTTGTGAATGGTGTATGTAGGGATTAAAATGAAAATAGTGGAGGTATTGTTGACCTATCCTTCCATGGTAATAATTCCTAAGAGTAATTGATGTAATTCTTGAAGATTGAGACTAGGAAAGACCTAGTTAGTTTGTGTTGCAAAATGGAGCATTCTTGATCAGTGCAATTGGTGTACACTAGGTGAAAGGTTAGGATCTTGTGTGAATATACCTAAGGAGTATTGGGTTGGCCATATAACCATACTAGGTTAGTTATTTTTCCTAAGGAGACCCTAGAGAATAATAGGGTAGAGAGCAAGCCTAGGTGCCGTACATCAATCTAGGTCTTTCTGTTTCAATTTTTGTCTCTTCCTATGATGTTGGATCTCATAGTCCTCTAGAAGATAGTTCTCCTTCAACTTGGACACCATAGCATTCCAATTTTCTATTAGTTTCTTTCCCATACTTACCCTCTCATCCTGAATGTATTTCCACCAAGTCAAATCTTCTGGGCTTTGCTTATCCCCTCACACTCAAAGTGATTCTCCATTGCTTCAATCCAGTCCATAACTATTTCAATATTCATCTTTCCTCCAAATAAAAATATTCCTTCCAAATATTTTCCACTTAATGCCTTTATGGCCTTCAAGAAAGGCTCCTCATTCAATACTGGATTTGGTTCGAGGATGAAGTCTTCCTCTTGAATCTTGTACTTACCCCTACTACTAGTTTCAGCTTCAAAGTCTTTCTTCCTAGTAGCATCTGCTAGTTCTTCCATATTTATCCTCATTTCTTCCAAGGTACCCTCAAGGAGTCTATTTTTGTCTTTTTTCTCTTCCATTTCCTTGGCTAATTCTGCATTTTCACCATCTTTTTAGAACCACAAGATTCCACTTCTAACATAAACCAATCTTCCCAAGTTTCTCAACTTGCCCTGATATGACTCTGATGTAGCACTAGTCTTTCTCTTCCTAACTTCTTCTATGGTCTCCTAGGCCAATCTCCTGACCTACTTGGGTTCTTTCACTAACCCTAGGCTCCTTAGGATTCTTATCACAAGATCCTAATTATTTCAACTAGTGAATACCATCTTGTAGAACAAAACACTTCCAAACTTCCTCCTAGACCTCAAATGGTCTTTCTTGCATCTTTGGCCTAAAAGGATCCAATTGACCCAAATTGATCAATGTTCAATCCATAGAGAGGATTAGGGTTCCAAATATGTTCATAGGACCCTTTTCAACACCTAAAAGTATACTTTGTATCAGAACCCTAATCGAGTTCCAAGAACCTATACAATTGCTTCCCAAATAGGGCTATAAGCAAAATTAGCCCTATTTAGTCACTTTTTCTGCAATAACATACAAAATGTCTTAACAAGTGCCCAAAAAATTTTAGGATCCAAACACCCTTTACTGAGACACTATATATTTTCTAGGTCTAGGGCCTCCAAGCTCTACACATAGCTCTACCTACAAACAAGGCTAAAAATTAGGGTTTTGAGGGTTTCAAAAATAGTCTGACATAAACTTATTTCTTTCTATCAAAGAAACCTCACTAAATATTCCCACTCATCTTGGGATATCACAACACACCACCCTAGTTCTCTACAAGCTTTGATTGAAGCTATGAATGCTTTCAATCCACCATATTGGCTCTGAAACTAATGGTGATCCCTAGCCATGCCACACTTGCTCGCCTAGGGCATCACCTTAGAAATGGCTGCCATAACTTCCTAGGCCCCTCCTTCAATCAAAAAAATTTACATGGAGTCAACCACCATAATCCAAGAGCCCGTGCAAGTGCCACAATGGAAAATGGAGTTAAGACCCCATTTGCAAATGTTTGTCAAAACAAACCAGCGACTGGACTAAATTTAAAAGATTTTAAAAAAGCACCTAGAAATATTGAATCTACCAATATAACACCACAAGAAATATTTAAGAAACCTACATTCTAATAAACAAAGCTTACAAAAATGAATTCAATCCATTAAACCACCCGATCACCTCAAAAACCATAAACAGTCACTGTAATTGTATTATACACTCCGTACACAAAATTACTCCAACTTTCCAACCCTTCACACATCTCAAGGATGGTCTTATATAGTTGACCCCCACACCAATTAATTAGTTTTAGATAGTTATCTAACCAGTTCCACCAAAAATGCATTCTTATCATAAAAGTTGTCAATGTTGTTAATGACAACATTGACAACTTTTAGCTATAGTGTCTAAACTTGGTCTAAACATATCCAAAGTTGTCCAATCCACAAAATATGATGAAATAACATCAAATAGGACCTCTATTCCCTTTTTTGGCTCATTTTGTGACAAAATTTTAAAAGCACCCTATTGGACCTAAATGGACACAAAGTTCTCTAAAGACCTAATAAGACACATCCTCCTACTAACTCTCTACACACTAGGAACAAGATGTCCCCTTATTAAACTAGTGGTCTGGATAAAACCACTACAAGCCAAAAACATAAAGAAGCCCTAGGTTATAATGCATCCACTGGCCTACCTAGGTGCTCCTACACCAATTTGATTATTCTATAATTATATGGATGTTTGTCTCATAACTTATTGTGCATGTACATTAGTTCACTGTTGGACTATCAACGTTGACATTAGGCAGTGAAGGGCCTCGTTCACATTTCATTAAGGTATTTTTATTTGCATGTTAATTTTATTTACTTGATTATATTTAATTAATAAATGAATAAATAATTAAATTAGTAGACAAATTATGATGAAAATCCAAAGTCAAAGTTGTCATGGAAATGATCACATTCCTTCACCTAGCTTTGTGACGACATCATTTAGTCCACATGTATATATGTAATAATGCATTATAATTAACAAGTCAGTGGTTTGTTCTTATATTAATGGTTGTCTTATAAATTACCATACATGTGCACTAGTTTAATGTTGTTGCTACGACACCGACACCGTACACTGAAGGATGCGGTGGCACCTTCACAGAGGTATCATTTATTAATTAGAGTGGTTTTAAAATGTTATAGGTATTCTTGATAACTGTAACATAATATTCTTGTTGTTTCATTTTTAGTTATTGACAGTGGAGACTCCTCCTTCTATTCGTGATAGTTTGAATCATGGCGTAGCTATAGCTATAGCTAGTTCTGATGCACTGACCGAGCTATGAAAGAGATTAATTAATTAGAATTATTATTTTAATATTTTGTATTGAAATGTTTTATGCTATTCATGTATGTATTTTAAATATTATTTTGATCATTGTTGTAGGGACTCATTACTCCAGATCATAAGCATACCCCTTTGGTGGATGTACATAGCAACTATTTGGTAGCAGTAAGAAAATATTCTATTTTATGTCATCCTATAATTAAATTCCTATTTATATTAGTTATTGATTTTTATACTTGTTATTTTATCAGCTTGAGCTGCAGAAGAGTCTAGACAGGAGGACTCATGAGCACACTCAGAAGAGTATTGCATCTCCATCGACGCAATGATCGAAGACAGCTCAGGATTTATTTTCTTCCTCTTCTGGGAAATGAATAGATTACGGATAATCATTGTACGCAAATATGGCATTACTGGAAAAAAAAAATTATATTGTATAAGTGACATGTTCTATATCTATTTGGATTTCACGACACCAATTTAACTTTATTAGACATATTTGATCTATGACATTATTGGACATATATATTTTTCTTCATGCTCTATGAATATATCATGTGTATTGATGTAGACTACTTTATATTTATGTGGATGTCCTATGCTTTATAAATTTCTTATGCCTTATATTTATGCTTGCATGTGATTCTATGTATATTGTTACTGAATGATTCATACTTAATGAGAATATGCATGTTTCATTTCATAAACCTAGACTCGTACTTTTCATTCCAACACCTTAATGAAGTGATAATATTTCAGATAAGATAAAAAATATCAATCCTACCCAATTTTAGTCCTATTGGAGAATTTTGACCACTTGGACCTATTTAGGGCACTACACGAATGTTAAGGGATGCACCAATACATTATGGTCCTGAATGTTCAAATGATTTGTGAAGCATAAAAAGGTTATTCCTAGCATTTACATGTCAAATTGAAGGTGTTAGCAGAGACATTTCAATGCCTGGATGAGCAGTTTTCAAGATATGGATGTCTCAGCTTTCAATTGTGCAACATTGCAAGTTTTTGCATCAACCAAGATTGAGTCAGATAATTAAAATGAAAGAAAATATAAAAAATTTAAGATAGGTTATCATAAGCTTCCATGACATGGTCTTGTAGCACCTGATAGCTCATCGATACCCCATGCGAGCTCTCAGAAATGGACTCTTGAAGACCGGTAACTTTGTTGCCTAGTGCACCATGAGGGACACTTGGCTCCATAGCAGTCAAAAATGTTTGAGCCACTTTGCCTCCATGATAGGATCATTCCTAGCATTCACCCAACATTATAGAGTTTTTGGTGGAGATAGTTTGATGCCAGGACGAGTGGTTTTCAAGATATGTAATGTCTCAACTTTCAACTACGCAACATTGCAAGTTTTTGCATTAACCGATATTGGGTTGGAAAATGAAAATGAAATCAAATCTCCAAAATCTGAGATAGGTTATTGTAGGCATCGGTGACATAGTCTTCTATCACCTAATGGCTCATTGATACCCCACGTGAGCTTCGATAAACAGACTCCTAAAGATCAATAATTTTGTTTCCTAGTGCACCTTGAGTGACACTTGGCTCCATAGTGGTCAGAAACATTTGAGCCACTTTGCCTCCATGATAGGGTCATTCTTATAATTCACTTGACATTTTGGATCTTTTGGTAGAGATGGTTTGATGCCAAGATGAGCAGTTTTCAGGATATGAAATGTCTCAGCTTTCAATTGTGCAACATTACAAGTTTTTTCATAAACTAAGATTGGGTCAAAAAATGAAAATGGAAGAAAATATCCAAAATTTGAGATAGGTTATCATAGACCTCCATGACATGTTCCTATAGCACCTGACAGCTTGTCGATACCCCATGCAAGCTCCAAGAAATAGACACCTAAAGATTAGCACTTTGTTACCTGGTGCACCTTTAGGGACACTCGACTCCATAGCCGTCGGCAATGTTTGAGCCACTTCCCCTCCATGACGGGGTCATTCCTTGCATTCACCCAGTAATCCAGAGTTGTTGGTGGAGATGGTTTGATGCCACAATGAGCGGTTTTAAATATATGCAATGTCTCAGCTTTCAACAATGCAACATTACAAATTTTTGCATCAACCAAGATTGGGTCAGCAAATGAAAAAAAAAGAGAATATCCAAAATTTGAGATATATTATGGTATGCCTCCATGACATGGTCCTATAGAAACTGACAGCTTGTCAATACCCCAGGTGACCTTTGAGAAATAGACTCCTAAATACCGGCAATTTTATTGCCTGGTGCACCTTGAGGGACACTTAGATCCATAGTGGTCAGAAATGTTCAAGCCACTTTTCCTCCATGATAGGGTCATTCCTAGAATTCACCCAACATTATAGAGTTTTTGGAGGAGAGGGTTTGATGCCACAACAAGCGATTTTCAAGCTATGCAATCTCTCAGCTTTCAACTGCACAACATTGCAAGTTTTTGCATCAACTGAGATTAGGTCAAAAAATGAAAATGGAAATGAATCTCCAAAATATGAGATAGGTTATTGTAGATTTCTATGACATGGTCTTTTACCACCTAAATTATTTTCAATACCCCACGTGAGCACCAAGAAACAGACTGTTGAAGATCACCAATTTTTTTCCCTGGTGCACCTTGAGGGACACTTAGCTCCATAGCAGTTGGGAACGTTCGAGCCACTTCGCGTCTATGACAAGGTAATTTCTAGAATTCACCCAAAATTCTAGAGATTTTGGTAGAGATGGTTTGATGCCACGATGAGTGGTTTTGAATATATGCAATGTGTCAGCTTTCAACTATGCAACATTGCAAGTTTCTACATCAACCGAGATTGGGTCAACAAATGAAAATGGAAGAAAACCTCCAAAATATGAAATAGGTTATTGTAGGAATCCATGACATGGTCCTATAGAACCTAACAAATCTTTAATACCCAACGCGAGCTCCAAGAAATGGACTCCTGAAGATTGGTAATTTGTTTGCATGGTGCACCTTGAGGGACACTTGGCTCCATAGTGATCGGCAATGTTTGAACCACTTTGCCTCTATGAAAAGGTCAAGGTCATTTCTAGTATTCACCCCACATTCCAGAGCTTTTGGAAAAGATGGTTTGATGCCACGATGAGCGATTTTCAAGATATGCAATGTCTCAGCTTTCAACTGCGCAACATTGCAAGTTTTTGTATCAACCGGGATTCGGTCAAAAAAATAAAATGGAAGAGAATATAAAAAATATGAGATAGGTTATTGCAGTTCTCTATGACACGGTCTTGTAGCACCTAATGGCTCATTGATACCCCACATGAGCTCCAAGAAATGGATTCCTGAAGATCAAAAATTTTGTTGCTTGGGGCACCTTGAGTGACACTTGGCTCCATAGCTATCGGTAATGTTCAAGCCACTTTGCCTCCATGAAAGGGTCATTCCTAGAATTCACTTAGAATTTTGGAGCTATTAGCAGAGACAGTTTGATGCCATGATGAGTGGTTTTTAAGATATGCAATGTCTCAGCTTTCAACTGCACAACATTGTAAGTTTTTGCATCAACTGAGACTGGGTCAAAAAATTAAAAGAGAAGAGAATCACAAAAATTAGAAATAGTTTATCATAGGTCTTCATGACATGGTCCTATAGCACCTGACAGCTCATCGATACCCCTCGCGAGCTCTGAGAAACAGACTCCTGAATATCAGCAATTTTGTTGCCTAGTGCACCTTGAGGGACACTTGGCTCCTTAGCGGTCAAAAACATTCGAGTCACTTTGCCTCCATGAAAGGGTCACTCCTAGAATTCATCTAGAATTATATATATGTTGGCGGAGATGGTTTGATTCCACAACAAGCGGTTTTCAAGATATGCAATGTTTTAGCTTTCAACTGCGCAACATTGCAGGTTTTTGCATCAACCGAGATTGGGTCATAAAATGAAAATGGAACGAATCTCCAAAATCTGAGATAGGTTATTGTAGGCATCCATGAAATGGTCCTAGAGAACCTAATGTCTTTTTGATACCCCACGCGAGTTCTGAAAAATGGACTCTTGAAGATCACCAATTTTGTTACCTGGTGCACCTTGAGGGACACTTGGCTCCACAGCAGTCCACAAAGTTCAAGCCACTTTGCCTCCATGACAGGGTCATTCCTAGAATTCACCCAGCATTCCATAGATGTTGGCAGAGACAGTTTGATGCCATGACAAGTAGTTTTTGAGATATGCAATATTTCATCTTTCAACTGCATAACATTGCAAGTTTTTGCATCAACCGAGATGGGCGGAAAATGAAAATGGAAGTGAATCTCCAAAATATGAGATAGGTTATTACAGACTTCCATGCAATGGCCTTGTAGCACCTAAAGGCTTGTCAACACCCCTTACAAGCTCCGAGAAAAAAACTCCTGAATATCAAAATTTTTGTTGCCTAGTGCACCTTGAAGGACACTTGGCTCCATAGTGGTCAGCAACGTTCGAGCCACTTCGTGACCGTAACAGGGTTGTTCCTAGCATTCACCTAGAATTCAAAAACTATTAGCAGAGATGTTTTTATGCCAAGATGAGCGGTTTTCTTGATTTTTAAATGATTTAAATGTGTGGTTCGATAGTTTAAATGATTATTCTATATATATATATATATATATATATATATATATAAAGAATGTGCTACCATGAAACATGAAAATAAGTTTAATATATATTTGTGGAATTTGTTTCATGAACATATTTTTTTAAATTAATGATGAAAAATATGTTTACAACTCAACTCATTAGGAGCACCAAGAGGAAAGAGCTTAGAAGAGAAAACCTCTGGTATTGCCCCAAAACATAGAAGAGAAAATTTGTTATTAAATCTTACAAACTTCCTGGTATACATACGGGGTAATGCATGATAAATTTATAGTCCACCCAATGTGGATTCAAGGGAATTAATTCCGTTACAAATATATATGTTATATGCACATGCATTCAACTAGATTCAATATTACAACATTTTGGATTCACTTTTAGTCCAATGAACCCGCACGATCTTCCCTACCCTTTATACTCTCAAGTATTGCCTCATGGTCTAACTTGAAAACCTTCCAAAGAGTTTTATTGTGCGATTTTCCTCCATATTTGGTCAAATGGACATTTGATTCAACGACAAGGTTGGAATAATGAAGAATCTTCCTGTGTGTCTCCCAATCCTCAAACAACAATAACCTAGGGTTCTTCGTGAAATACTGTCTAAGCCATGTACCAATTACAACCACTGCTCCTATAGGGTATTCTAATCCTTCATCATCTATAACCGAGTGATCTAATTTATTTTTGGTCTCAACACAATGACACAAATAATAATATGTCCCTTCATCATTGTCTTCAGGTGCAATAACAACAAAAACATGGTCTGCAATGATAGAAGCATAACAAGGAGATTAATTTAATGATTGCTTATGATAAAGTACTAAATTTGAGACTATTTGTGAGTTGAAAATTTACCTGGTTGCACTAGATCATAAAACCAGCGAATGTCAATGGATGATTTTATTTGTGTCAGTTGTAATGTTGTTGGGGGATGATAGGAGTCAAGTGGGCTCAAAATTTGTGTAGACCAGTCGTCGACCCATTCCTTTGACTCACACCCATCCCAATCTTCATTTGTGCATGATGAACAAAAGCATGCCATATGTCGGGTGTGGATGATACATGAACCTGCATTGGAGCTTCTAAAAGAGTGTAGCTCACTTGATCCTATTAATGTGCAACAATCCTCATATGGTGCAATGTTAGTTTCATCCATCAACCAAAAAATTCTATGAACCGGAGACTCACCTTCATTACCTGGACCCACTGCAGCATTACACCACTAAACAATACATCTCACATCTGACAATGTTTCTTGTTCTTTTTACTTTAATTCTTTGTGTGCTAAGGCCCTTTTTATACATGCACCTACACCATCGTGCTCTCTTTTTCCATGACCAGCCTCTATAAAATTCTACATATACTGAATACTAGTGTTCATATGCATCCTACTCAACCAATAAAACATTCAAGAATTCTTGAATTGCAATGCACAATTGTCTGACCATATTGTTGATGTGTTATAGCTTCATTCAGTATAAATGAAAGAACACATAATATAATGATTTTTATAATTATGAGTATATCACCATATATATATATGTATGTATGTATGTATGTATAAATATTTAATAATAATGTACATTATTATTAAATATATATACATATTATATATATATATATATATTAATATATGTTAACCCAAATATAAATTATACTGATTGATCAAATCAAAATCATCTTTAACGTGTTATCGAACACCACCGACAAAGGTGATCGAGGTTGACATTAATGAGCATAACAGTCAAAATGAAAGGTCACGTCCATGATGGACGTGACTCCAT
>MU227760.1:2832065-2844639 GCA_018584345.1 Thuja plicata
TCATGAGAAACTTAAGATATATTATACATGTATAATTCAAATAAATAGACAAGATGACAAATAAGGATGAAATATCCCACACCAATGAGATCGTAACAGGATAGAAAATCTACTAAGAAGGTTGTAAAGGACACAAGAGATGGGGGAACTAAACTTGGAATTCTTGGTCTTGTTGAGAGAAGAAAAATATTCAAGATTATCCAACTTCCCTTCTTGGTTTGCATGTGCCATAGGTAGCACAATTAACATAGGGATGTGAGTGCCTTCACATGTTGAGAGCTACAACTAACAATCACTGACTGTACCCCTGTAATCATTCACTGCCACTACACCAGTCAAATCCCTGGTGTTCTCAGTGACAAAGGAAATGAAAAGATAATATAACCAAGTAAAAAAAAATGCAAAGAGACGTTCCTACATTCCAAACCAAGCCAATATCATGTTCAAATCAAATATAGTAGTTTGTTGTTGTTTGACTGTATCCGTAGGCTAGTGGAATACATAGTTTGCAAAGAAATTTTGATTTTATTGATTCAAACTATTACAAACTTGATCTATCTCAGATCAACACCTCCCTACTTCATGTATCTCCGTCTCAAGAGACATTAAATCTCCAAATACCCGAGAGTAACCATTCAAATAACTCTAACTATCACATAACAGTCTGATTATTAGTGACAAAACACAAGAAATAGTTATCAAGTTGTCAACTCGAGAACACAAAACCCTTTGCCGATTCTAAATACTCATAAAAGTTTTAGAGACAACCTTAGAAAGATAACTTAACCTATAACCCCTACTAACCCCAAGTAACTCCAATTAAGCCCTATTTGGCTTATATTGCCAATATAGGCAATTTACAAGACTTTGCAGTCTTAGTGCTCGTAGTAATATTTAGAGGCTTCTATAGCCTTATTACATAATTATAGACCCTTATAGGTCATCTTCCCAATCCCCTAACCTAGGATCAATCCATAATCCATAATAACAAACCTTTGTTTTGTTAGTTGTAGGCCATATCAAAAAATTGTCCTCAATTCATTCTCCTACAATTGTAACTACAAGTCTCTGGATAAATTCTATATATATAATGTTGAGAATTATAGCTAAGAATTATTTTAGTATTAATCATAAAGGTTAAAATAAATGCAAAATATACATAAATAGGCAACTAGTTGAAACACCAACTTTCTACTTTCAATGCTTTAGAATCCTATTTAACAAACAACTAATGGAATTTGAATTAGAAATATAAGAGAAACTTCCATGAAATACAGTCAATTGGCCTTGGTGGTTGAAAATTTTTCATTGTTAAAATTCAACCTCCAATAAAGCATTATTTCTACATATAAATATAGGAAGAAAGTAAAGAAATTACCACTTCTAGATGCAAAACTTAGCATTATATCCAAGTATGACTATTTTGGATCTTTCATAATAGATGATCTAGTATTTTGCATCCCAGTTGTAAGAAACTTTAGAACATATTTGATTCCCTCATCTTCTAGTTATGTATCATCCTTCTTCTCCATGTATGTTTCTTTTTCTTTGATATCTTTAGCAAATTGTCCATTCTTCTACACATAGACTGCCTGCAAATAAATGAATAACTCTTAAAAAATAATGACAAAAACCACATATGTTCCATTTATTAATGGCAATAAAATGGTCACTATAGATTCAACACTCTAATAGAAAGTGAATATTATGACTCTTTAGCAAATTAGCACATTAAGACCTTAACTAATTATATTCGCCTCTCTGGTTACTCTTACCTATTGCTTGTATTTCTGATCACCATCTTTAGGTTACTCTTAACCACTAGATTATTTTCAACTCTCCAAGGCTCTATAGACCCTGGTGCACTTCATGGCTCCTACCTTTGACCTTGGTGCTCCTGCACCAACTAGTCATGACCTTTTTTGTGGGTCAAATATTGGTATGGAGGAATCCCTTCTCCTAGTGTACTAGAATACCCAACACCTTTGTCTATGTATTTTGAGTCCAATTTATAAATTATAATAGTCAACTTTGCTAGCAGCAAGAAATGTCTCCCCAATTTTAGCATTCCCCAAAAATTAAGTTTGAAAATATGTAACTTGCATATATACATCTCCCTCTCTTGACCATTTAAAACTTATATAATCTACCAATAAATTCCAAGCATTCCAATTGACTATTCAATTAAAATATATTTCCAATCAAGGAATTCAAACTTTCAAGATTTAAAAATCATGATCAATCATAATATGGTCCTCCATAATGAAGGCATGCAATGACATCATTCAAGAAACATCAATAATTATTTGAGAATTAAAACCAGGGGTTCCATTTCTAAGGTAACATTTGTCAATTCAGGCATTTCAAAATTAAGGTTTCAGCCTCTTTTTTTATGAAGATAGGTTGTATTTTCATTACTTATTGATATACTAGAGATGGGAACACTAACATGGGTTTTAATTAGGTAAGCACTAACATCGCTATTACAACTTCCTCTAATATTATTGCAATGAATCAATTTCTCAATGCACTACAAGTGCTTCTCAAAAATTTTCAATAATGATTTCAAGTATAGATATAAAATGAACAATAATACCTTTTACATCACTGAAAATAATAAATATTTATAGAGTATTACACTGCCACAGATAAAACTTTATAATCCACACTCCATTCTGAATTTCTTCAACATAGCATAAATAGTGTGCATGGTTTATGAACTGAAAATAAAATTTCTTCAATATTTTAATTTTATTATAATTAGTATGAATGAACAAAATAATCAACTAAAAAAAATGATATGTTGGAATGATAGTGCAATAAATATCGATATAGCGTCGATGGCTTCGGCCAATGCGCCTATGTGTCAATGTGGTGTTGGCCCTTGTGTCTTGAAGATGTCATACACAACAAGTAATCCTGGGCGTCAATTTTGGGGTTGTGCAAATAGGAAAAAGGTCTGGATATGGAATATGAATTATCTTTTATGTTTAAAAGTAATGTGACAAGTAATCATTTTAGGAAGAGCTGATGTAGATTTGGTATTGCAGGGAAATAGTGGATGTCAATACTTTTGGTGGGTTGACGAAACCACATTTACATCTACCCCATCTACGTCTATACCTGATGTAGGAAACACATGCAACTTGTGCAAGGCTCGAGAGGCAGCTAGTGCTGCCGAGATTGTTTCAATTGTGAAAGAAGAAATCATGTTTTTGCGATGCCTTCTTTGTGTAGTTTGTGGACTACTTTGTTGGGACCATATATATGCATAAATGTCATTAACAGAGGGCTATTGTAGATATTGAAACTTTTTTTATAATTTCATGTAGATATAACGTTGGACATATTTTGATAAACTCGTGAGATTTTTGTTGTTTATGACTTCATTATGATTTTCTATATGGTTGTGGGAGTTCTTGAGAGTCAAACATTTGCTAATTATTTTTCAATTTGAAATCTGTCAAAATATAGACCAGAATTTATATGTTGTGCATGTTGTCTTCCCATATTATTCTGAAAATTGGCTATACTCATATTATTCTTGTGTCTGAGTCTTCCAACTATGATGAATTTAATGTTGTAAATCTTGAAATAGAATTTACAAATGATGTTAAATTTTCAAAGTAACCTATCATTTATAAAACCTACCATAACATGTCAATTTTTGTTTGAGATATTTTGTCACAAATAAAGAGTTCTCACCTCACCACGAGAAAATAGAGTGACCATTTTCTATCAAAACCATATGTTAGCACCATGTATGTTATCCTATTGTGTTAACATGTGTTAGTAATTTGTGAACAAAAACAATAGGCTAACATACACATTGTTAACATATTTTGTTAACAACATATTTTGTTAACTAAGGTGCAAATATTACACTGCATAGACACAAACCTCAAAGCTCGCAGGTCATCAAGCATTGGAAATGAAAAGATGTAAACAATAGTAGATGAGGATCAGTAATAGGGTGCCAGGCATTGCTTAGATCCTTTGGATCTAACTCCATCTTTTCCTTCTTTGTAGGTTCTGGATCATACAGGAGCATATTGGATCAGAACACCGAGTTAACATTTCATGACTTTAGGCAATGTCTGGTACCTTCATTATTTATGTTCATCCACTTATGTATGTTTACAATGTTCATTAATGTGCATTAATTTGATATAAACTTGTCAATATGATTACAATGTCGGGGAGTCAAAGAAAATATATGTACAGTTATAAAACCTAAAGTTAAATTTACAAAGTAACATATCATTTATAAAACGTACCGTAACATGTCATTTTTTGTTTGACATTTTTTGTCACAACTAAAGAGTTCTCACCACGAGCAAATAGAGTGACCATTTTCTATCAAAACCATATGTGCAGATATAAACATTAAGTACAACATGTCCATTTTTTTTTGCAGATATACACATTAAGGATCATGTCAGATAATACAAGGGAATTCAATCAAAATAAGGAGACAGTCACTAGATTGTTGTCTAACTTTCAAAGAGAAGGCGATGACAAATGTTATTGTCCATGCAAGAGTTGTAATGACTTTAAGACAAGAAGAATCAAAATCAAAATAGCAAAGAGACATTGTAGAGAGAATGGTCACATTGAAGGGGGGTTTGATTATAATCATCCATTGGTAATTGTTGTTTGTTATATTTTTTTCACAATTAATATACATCATATGAACAATGGAAGGAGGTTTGATTATCACATTGAAGGGGCATTTGATTATCATCAATTTTATATAGGTCCATCTCTTAAGTGTAGTACGTGATATCAACCACCACATCTTAGAGGAACATGGGGGTGTGAATATAGAGGAACATAGAGGTTTGAGTATTGAAGCTGAAGATCATGATCCCATGGAAGGTGACGATCATGTGCCAGAAAACACATTTGAAGATGATGGTATGAATGCATTGATCATTGACACATTTGCTATTGGTGCTGTTGGTGTTGTTGATGATGATGATTATGATAAGGATGATATTGACATCATCCATGATATACCTCTACTTGAGAAGGTGAGCACGACCCTTTACGAAGGCTCCCAATCTACTCTTCTTTCTAGTTTATTGTTGCTAGTGAATTTGAAGGTTATGAATGGTTTATCCAACATAGCAATGTCACGTATGCTAAGGTTTGTCATATATGTCATTATAGTTTATAAAAGGTGAAATATATACCATTAAGGTTGTTTATAGTAACAACTTATATATTTTGTTGTAGATTGATAGGTGAGTTTCTATTACCACCATCAAATGTTCTCCCTCGCTCGTACCAATAATTATGTGCCACTATGAAACATATTGGAATGGAGTATCAAGCAATAGATGCTTGTCCCAAAGATCATATTATTTATCATAAAGAACATGAAAATGCAAAAGAATGCCCTGCATGCCATATGAATAGATATTGAGATGATCAAATGATAAAAAAGGTGCCTTGCAAGGTTCTATGTTACATCCCCATTATTCTATGTCTAAAATGATTATTCAGGTGCAATAGCTTGACACAATTTATGGATTAGCATGCACGCGGCAGGAGTCGATATGAAATTATTCAAATGCCTGTGGATGGTTCATCATTTATGGACATAGATGAAAAGTAGCCACACTTTAAAGAAGAACCTCAAAATCTCAAGCTTTCTCTTGCAGCAGACGGTGTCAATCCGTATGGAGGGATGAGATCTATTTACTCGGTGTGGCCTATTTTTGTTATCAACAATAACCTTCCACCATGGATGTCAATAAAGAGGAAGCACATTATATTGACAATGATTGTTCTAGGTGTTTAATTATTTTATAGTTATCTACATGTAATGATAAGTCTTGGAGTGAAATGGCCACAATAATTATCTGATGTTGTTAATTCAACTAGGTAAGTACCAAGTGAAATATATCAATGTATATATTGCACCTCATATCGACGAGTTGTTGGTGTTATGGAATGGTTTCACTATGTATGAAATCTCTAGACCAATTGTACAAAGACAATTTCAATTCCATCCAATGCTTGTGGAAAATTCATGATGCTCCAGGGTTGACACATTTCTGTGGTATGTTATGGTGAATTCTAGTTGTATGCGATAATTCTAATTCTTAAAATTCACATATTTAATCCAATTGTATCATTATCTTGTAGGTTTTCAAACAAAGGGAAAATTTTCATGTCTAATCTGTCATCCAAAGATAAAATATTGTAATTCCAAAATTTTAAGAAAGCAAGTGTTTGATGAGTATAGGCACTTCCTCCCTAGAAATCATAAGTATCAAAGTGCAAAAAAACATCTTTTCAATGGGAAAGAAGAGACTACATCAAAGCCCCGAAGAATGACACCTCACTTATGGCTGTTTGAATATAATAGAATTCGAGGTAATATCATTCCACATAATGGTTTATGTTTGAAAATTATATATTTTGTTTGTGTTTTGTTGGCTAATTATGTAGTTAATGATCTTGAAGGTCGTGAAGGCAATGCTGACCAACTTCCAAAGGGACTAAAATGTTATCCCAGAGAATTGAGTAGGCTTCCCTACTATGAACAGCTACAAATTGTGCATTTTTTTGATACTATGCATATTGGAAAGAATGTAGCAGAGAAACCATGGAAAATATTGGATGGAAGGCGTGACAAAGAAAAACTTGGCAAAATTTGTAGTCACATTCATGATTCCAATCATCCAATGAAAAATATCATTGAATCAAATAGCAATGGAGATCGGATTAATGCAAGTGCTCTTCCTTGGTTATTAACAGAGAAACAAATTAATGCCATAAAAGAAGTCATACGCAAAATTTTATTTCCTACAGGATTTGCTGTGAATATAAGCAATGTCATATCAAAGAAGAGTGATTTTGGGTCAGGGATAAAAATGCATGATTGGCATGCCTTCATCAAGGTAAGTCACAGTCTTTTGTATTTATAATATATTTGTGTAACTGAATACAATTTTCATTGTATGAAATGATCAGTTGACAATTGTTGCAGTATTTGCTACCCCTATCGCTCCCAGAGAACTTTGACAACAATATCAAACAAGTGATATATGATCTTGGAAAATAAATGAAGTAAGCACTAATATTTTTTCAATATATCAAACAATAATATCAAACAAGTAATATATTGTAAAGTCTTGTATTTATATATTTTTGTGTCTTCAATCCCTTGTGGGTGGTTGTCATCTAAAGAAATCCATAAAGAAGATATAAAATATTGGAAGAAAATAATTCCTCGTCTAATGAGTGAAATGCAAAAGTGTTTACGTTCAACCTTTTTCAATGCACAAGAACACCACCTCATACACCAAGTTGAGGAGATTGAATTGTGTGGACATGTACATGCTAGGTAAATGTGGATGGTTGAGAGACACTTGAAAATTTTGAAGGGTTTGGTATGATAGAGAGCGCATCCCAAGGGTTCTATGGTTGAAGGATATATGGTATACCAAATGATGGTGTACGTTACTCAATATCTTCCTAATCTTGTAGTAAAATCCCATATATATTACATTTGGGATCTCGATTCCATTAAAAAAATTGAAGGGGCATACTTAGTGGGCAACGGTAAATTTAGGAAACTGAAAGGTAATAAATTATGAGATGTTATTGTAGTTAATTAATTCTTAATCTTCAAAATAAATCTATTGTTACTAATCATCTATTTACTTTTGTACAGTTGCTAAAGAGTGGGATGCAATACATTTATTTATTGCAAAAAATCAAGATTGGATGATGGTCTGGATTGAACGATGTCAACATTATGGTCATAGATTAAAATGGGAATTTGTGTCTTCATTGTTTATACAAGCTCATCATAATGGAGATCCCAATGTTATACAAAAGGAAATAGATTTAGCATATAGTTTAAGAGATCGCCAGGTACTTATAAATTTGTTAATCAACCGTATGTTTTTCAACTAGTGATGCAATAATTTATACATGTTTGAAATTATTGTAGGTGAAACACCACAAGGCTATGTTCTGTAATGGTTATAAATTTTGCATCAAAAATTTGGATGACACGAAGAGAACTTGTGATTCTGGGATAAGTGCAGTCTTCCAGGTGACCAATATTTCATCTAGAAATGACTTACATCCTCGATAGTCACAAAATCGATACTATGGTATTTTGGTTGATATACTGGACTGTGAATTTAATTCCTTCAAATTAATTCTCTTTTTCATGAAATGGTGAAGACTACGTCTCAATCAAAATGATCCTAATAGAACTATTATTGAACATGACAGTGGATTTCTAATGATTAATACAAGGTTGTTTGAGCCAGTTGGGGAAGAGCCCTATGTTCTTCCAAGCCAATGTGAGCAGGTATTTTACTCGGAGGTTCCACATAAACTGGGTTGGTCATTTTTTGTTAGACATGATCCAAGAGGAAGCCCAATAAAGTATAATATGATGGAAGAAGAAGATACCGAGGAAGAGGAAGAAGTGGATGATGATGTAGATGATGATCACAATTGACAGTTAGTCAAAGAAGAATATGTAGAAGAAGACAATGATGATACTGCTATTGATCATGATGATGATGAGGAGGATGATGATGAGGAGGATGATGATGATGATTATGCTGATGATGATGATGATGATGATAGTGGTGGTGATGATGTCATTGACGATAATGATCCTGATGGTGAGATGGATGAAGAAGAATATCAATGAAATGTACAATTATGCCAAATGTTTGGCATGTTTTAACGATTGTTTTGGGTTGAAATATGCACTTTTTCCACTAATATGCTTAGGGTTTCATATTAATGGAATTTTTGGTTTTAGCGTGAATATCTAACTACTCTTATTCACCTTATTTTAAATGTCCTACTTATATATTTGATCTTTTGTTAAGAGAAATTTAATTCTAAAAAAGTGTATTTAATATCTATATTCTTAAACAACCTCACTAGTTAATACTATTCTCATTTCTAGTAGTGGGCATGACTAGAATCAAATAACTTGAAAGACACCAATATTTAGACATGCACAAATCAGTGACGTGATTAAGAAAATTACCTTTCTTTATCATTTTTTGGGGTATTTTTGTATATCAATGCATTTAATCTAAATACTATCTTATGAGATTTGCTTGTAATAATTTTCTATTTCCTTGCACATCAATGATGTTAAGTCATAGGGGATTCTCTTTGTTCCCTACAATGGAGTGAGCTAATTCTGAAAGTATAAATTGATAATTTTAACAATGTATAATGTCCTTCACAAGATGTAATAAAAACTATGGAGTGAACTATGTTTGTCTGATTATATAACTATTATCTTTTGAGAAGTATCCCACACAGTCTCATGGATTGTCAGGTATAAGTCAATACACACCATAGAGATTAATTAATGTCTTTTACCATTTGTAAAATATCTCTCTCATTGCCACCTGTCTCTCTCATTTCATAAAGTATAGGTACCAGTGAATAGGTATTTGTCAGATTTCTCTTCGTCGAGTGATGACCAAATTCTTGGATGTACTCGTGTCAAATGTACAGGAATAATAAAGAAGTGTGATCAATTGCTCATGAACATTGAAGATGGACTTCCCATGATCAATTTCAACTTATTTGATAATGACTGATGCTTATGTCTCGATGTTGTAATAATAAAATTATTATAGTTACTCTTGTTTTTAACTTATTTGTAGGTAGAATCTAATTAGGTTTTCATCCTTGTTCACCTAATTGGGTGGCAGCCAATGGAGACACTGTCTTGGACCTCTACCATAGATAGTTGAGAAAAATAAATGTACACATCATGCTTAGAATTCTTTGGAGACACAACATAAACAACCAGGAGAACATATGGTGTTAGAAGGCCCAGATGGGCATAAATTCAATGGTACGATTATGGTCTTTTAAAGATAAAGTGAAAGTGGAGTTTTGGAAAAAGTTCATAATTATGCATAAACTTTTCCCAGCCTTGCTGAAATTCTAGTTCCACTTTATCTATTCAAGACCATAATTGTACATTGAATTTATTCCCATCTGGGGCCTTCTAACACTATATATTATATGCAGCTACACATGCATTCTTGATTCAGAGTGGGAAAATCTTATTTTTGATGTGAAGGAGAGAAGCCAAATACATAAAGAACATGCACATAAACAAAATATCTGGGAAACATAAATGTAGATATCACAACAGCTGCTCAAAACATAAATATAGATATCATGGTAACACTTGTTTGGAGACAACATAATTGAGTGGTATATCCAAACGATGCAACACAACCACTACTCCTCCAATTCTAAGTTGGCACTACAGGATCCAAAAACCATAGATAAGGAATAAATTTAGAGAGTGGAGGAGGAGGGCCATAATGACCAAAATAATATAGGCTCTCTATATTATTTTGGTTGTTATGGCCCTCCTCCTCCACTCTCTAAATTTATTCCTAATTATCTATGGTTTTTGGATTGTGCAGGGCCAACTTAGAACTGGAGGAGTAGTGGTTGCATTGCATCATCTAGGTATACCACTAAATTATATTCTCTCTCCAAACAATTGTGACCATGATGCCTACATTTATGTTTATCAGCTGTTGTGTCCTAGGATCCCTTATGACCCTTTATGACCCTTTACGATCCTTAAGAATACATCTTAGAGATCTTAAAGTGTCGTAAAGGGTCATAAGAGACTCCTAGAAGGGGCCAAATGAGCTTCCACCTTCACATGGTTGGCCTTGTTAAGTAGATAATGTTAAACTATTCTCAAAACAAAGAGAAGCTCAATTTTTTTTTTAACAACATTTCACACCGTCGCAATGCCCAATTCAGTGGTAAAATATAAGGTGAAAAAGAAAAATTACAGCCACATCCAACAAATGTAACATAAGAATTCCTTTTACTATACCATTTTTATCTTGATTGAATTTTGAAACTAAAGGCATTCCTTACCATCTCCATTTTGATTTTTTAAAAATTTTCTTCCAATTAATGAAATTGACTCCCTTTGCAGAATTAGATGTGCTTAACATCATTGCTATTTTCATATGTAAGATGGGGTGATGGTCTAGATGTGTTCAGTTCTTTGATGAATGAAATTTAATGCCACCTTATGGAACAACTCCTCCCTATGTTGTTATGTATCCATCTGGAGGAATTTATGATCATCCATCAGTACCTCCTGTAAGTTCTAATACCTTGAGTTTTGTCATTCTTGTCTTTTCAAATATGTAATACTTATAATTTGAAAGTATGCATCTTTCTATGTGATTTTTATTTTTAGGTAAGTCAATAATGAAGGAGGTGGTCACTACCTTTTGTAACCTAGAGTTTAGCATGTATTTTTGGCTATTTTTATTGTGGACATATGGCCTATTTTACTATCCTAATTTTCTAACATTGTGGTCTTGATTGCAACTTTAGGGTACAGACACATTCACTCAATATGGAATCCCATCAAATGGCAATCCTACAGATATCGTAATGGTAATTACCAAAATATTGTAGGCAGTAATTATATGGAAAACAATCATAAGAATTTTTAGCACTCAGTTGTTAATGTTTTAATCTTTTAAGAAATGTTTTGAATGGAAATTTGATATCTAATTTCTATTGATAGACTTCAGTTGCACAAAACACAGATCCACAGCCAAAGTCCTTGCAAGATAAAGGACAAAATTCAATAAAGAGGGTAAAAGGAAGTTTGGGAAAGCTCAAAATAGTTACAAGTAAAGGAGAGGCTGCAAAAGCAGCACCTGCTACTACAAATGGTGCCTTCTCACGAAGGTAGATATTCAAGGCTGCTAAATTTGATAAACTTATTAAACTTTAATAATTAGTGGGAAGGTCTAGGATGCTGCTTAGATAAATCACTTTCTATTCTAGGAAAATCCCATTTTCTTACCTTCTTATGCTTATAACTTATATGTTAGTGATCTAAATAGAACTACCAGTTTTAGTGGGGACAGTGGCAATGAAGGTTCAAGTGAAGGTAGTGAGGAAGGTGATTCACTAAATGTAAGGAAATTTGATCTCCATTTCTTGTACAATAATGTATGGATGTTGATCTCATTATTGTCTCTCTCTTTTGGGTTACTTTTAAAAATACCCTTGGCTTATAGTAATATGGGTCTACCTTATATTCCTTGTGGGAGGCACTTAATGATGCTACAATTGAGGCGTACATATCTTACTTCTTGTGAGATTTAAACTTGTGACTTCTATTTCAAGAATATGAGGTTTATTTTTATTAATTCACTTAACTCATTTATGTTTCCAATAGGTTTTTATGTTTCCCATTTCAGGAGAACCAACTTCTAGAGGCCAAAAATTTTGATTTGGGACTTTGATTGAAAAATTATTCTAACCACCAACAAGATCATGCATGATGTTCTCTATCAAGATATAACCCACTATGCTAGTTATGACCACTTCCAGGTCCATCAGAAGCCTCTAAGGCCTGAACAATTGACTTCAAAACTTTCAAATGAAACTATCAAAAGTGGAAACTTTATATCTTTAAATCTAGAAATGATTCTTGCAATGAAAATTTACCAACATTCTTATCTAGCCAATTCATAGCTTTGAGGAAAATCTTGGATCA
>MU227760.1:2844689-2857074 GCA_018584345.1 Thuja plicata
TACTATAATAGTAGCCTTATGTAAAAGTAAGGTTGAGACACAAATTTTCACATTAAAAAAGTGTCTAGGTCACTCTTTCTCTCATTTGTTTTGGTTTAATTTTGACTGTCTTGATATATTGTCTTAGTTTCTTGGTGATCTCACAATTGTGTCCCATGTTTATGCTAAGTTGGATCAAATTGCTCAAGTTTTATTGTTATGTGTGTAATTTGGACTTGAGCTTAATGTTTACCCCTATATTGTGATCCTCTCAAGTATAATATTTAGTGATCAATATTTAAGTGCTTTTTTGCATCGTTGTATATTCACTGGCATGATATTGCATAGGTTATTATATGTGCTCTTCTGGAATCAGATGTTTTTCATTTTTCTTTATTATTCATTTTTTTGCATAGGACTATTGACTGTGAAATAGGGCTCCCCTTCATTGGGCCTTCACGATACACATTGCAGGCCCTCTTCCACCACTCTTTTCCCAAGTGTGGTTCCTCCAAAACAAAGAAAAACAATGCAATGATGTTGTCAAAACTTCAATAGAGGACTCCTTGGCAACTAATGCATGGAAATTTTAGGCTTGGAGTTTGATCCATCACAACCCATAGGTAGAGATACAAATGGCCTAAAAAATAATAGCCATCAAATTTTTAAGGAGAATTAGTGTTATAAGTACATCACATATGCTCACTTTCTTTGCATAATGTTTCTCATTTTCATACTCTTGCAACTTTGAATTATCTCCCTCCATCTGTAATGCAAATTATATTCATGTCCACAATTTATAGATATGTTGTCATAGTTGGGAGGACATTGGTTTGTCCCTTTATCCACTAGGACGCTAAACTCTTAAAAACTCTAAAGTGACACTGAAAAATACATGCAATGTCGAACCGTTGGAAATTGATGACGGCTCGACATCGCATGCATAGAAAATACGCCGCATGTTTGTCATAATTGTGACACCAAAAAATTGTAACAATGACATGCTGAAGTTTTTAGATAGTGAAAAATGTGATGCCTAAGTGTTATAATAGCAACAGATAAAATATGACAACATGATAAACATGATAGCTAACTCGTATTGCAATACCTAGACGTTGCATTTTTTGTATTAACCATCGCAAATTGTGATAGACGTGCGATGTATTTTCTATACATGCAATGTCAAGGCATCAAAAATTGTCAATGACTTGACATTGCATGTATAGAAAATATGTCGCATGTCTGTTGTAAATTGCGACACCCACAAACTATAACGGTGACATGCTAAAGTTTTTAGACAGTGCAAACTGCGATAGTTAACACAAAAAAGATGACACCTACGTGTCATAATAGAAATAGCTAAAATATATAATGACAACATGATAACCATCATAGGTGTCTCATATTGTGATGGTTAGTACTATCACAATAACAACAAACAATACATCCATCATTGTTTCTGACACCAAAACTGCAACACTAGTCTATGTCACTTGGTCGACGGGATAGTGTCAGAAAAGTGGCACATAGCCATCAAAAAATGGTCTCAAATGTTGTAGTGATTGGTAATGATTTTACTTATTTCCTAGATACTGAATATGCATTTCCCATAGGATTATTAAGAGTAGAACAATTGAGAGAGAAGCATGAGCACAACTGCATGGTCATAGAGCTTTCTTCCTCACTCTCTGATGCTGAATTTGAAGATGTCAAAGATTATAAAACTGCAAAGAATATGTGGGACAAAGTGAAGCTTGTACACATGTAGGTGATACAAATGTTTTTAGAGCCAAGGAAGAAAGCCTTAGAGGAAAGTTTGATTATCTCAGAATGAAAGAAGGAGAAAACATCACACAGTAAAACACAAGAATCAAAGAAGTAGTCAATGTTATACGAGGAGTTAGAGGTACACTTGAAGATGATACAGTGGTAAGTAAAATCTTAAGAACCTTACTGCCTCTATATGCTATTAGATTTTCTTCCATTCAAGAAATGAGAGCAGTAGAAAAAAATACAATTACTCTTGATAGTTTAATTGGTAGACTAATTTCATTTGAGATGAATAACTTTGATAATAGTGTCTTACCAAACTTAGAGTCTGCATTTAAATCTTCTATGAGAATAACAAAATCAAGTCATAGACACACATCTAGAAGAGATAGTGAAAGTGAAAGTGAAGAAGAAGATATAGATGAAATAGAACCACTTATGGCTAGAAGAATACAGAGAGGCAAAGGTAAATACAAAGGCAAGTTACCACTTGTATGCTTTAATTGTAAAGAGATTGGACACTTTGCTGCAAGATGTCCTAACAGAAGAAAAGATGATAGATTTAATGGTAGTTCTTTTGAGAAGAAATCTGATAGAGGTGATAACAAAGATTACAGAAGTTACCAACAATCAAAAATAAGAGATACCCGAGACTACAAGGACAAAGGCAAGAAAGCTAGCTACCTAGTTGCTTGCAAAGATGAATATACTGACACCAAACCTGATGAAGACAACAAGATGGTGTTTGTAGCTGTGAAAGATGATTTAGATGAAGATGAAAGGTATGTAGAAACTACACTCATATCTAAGGTTAGCAAGAATGACATTTGGATTATAGATAGTGGATGCACTCACCACATGACCGGTGACAAAGAAAAGTTTAACACTTTTGAGTATTATAATGGTGGTACAATAAGAATGGGTAATGATACACCTTGTCTAGTTGAAGGTAAAGGAACTATAATGATGAATAACTTGATTAAATGTGAAAATGCTTGTTGGGTAAAAGGATTGAATTATAATCTGTTGAGTGTTTCTCAACTAAATAATTCAGGTCACAGAGTAGCATTTGAGAATAAGAAGAAAAAGATCTTCAATGAATCAGGAAGATTGATTGGTACCGGTGAACAGACAAAAGGTAACTCATTCTATATGAATGATACTAACACTAGTTGCTTAATGAATAGAAATGAAGACATATGGTTGTGTCACAAAAGATTGTGTCATGTGAATTTCGACAACATGATGAAAATAAGTAGAAGGAGAAATGTAAGAGGCTTACTAACGATGTCAAAGCCCAACAACATCATGTGCAAAAATTGTCAAAAAGGTAAGATGAAAAAGTCTAGTTTCAAAAGTAGAACCCATACATCTGATGATATTCTAGAATTAGTCCATATTGATCTATGTGGACCAATGAGCACAAAGAGTTTTTATGGAGATAGATATTTTATTCTCTTTGTTGATGATTACTCTAGAATGATGACAGTTATGTTTCTAAAAGATAAATCTAAAGCATTCAAGATGTTTAAATGGTATAAGGATATGGTAGAGAAATAAAGTGGTAAGGATTTGAAATGCTTGAGATTAGATAAAGGAGGAGAGTTTATATTAGTTGAATTCACTAATTTCTACAATGAGCATGGTATAAAAAGATAGGTTTCTACACCAAGAACACCACAACAAAATGGGATTGCTGAGAGAAGTAACAGATCCATAGTTTAGTGTGCTAGAACATTCATGATAGAGAAATGCATCACCCAAATCTTCTAGAGGGAAGCTTTTAGTACTATTGTCTACACATTAAATAGAGTACAATTGAATAAGGACACAAAGAAGACACCCTATGAGCTATGGTATGGTAAAACACCCAATGTAAGTTACTTCAAAAACTTTGGTAGTCAATGTTATATCTTAAAGGATGATAGAAATGGAAAGCTTGATGCCAAGAGTGATGAAGGTATCTTTCTAGGGTATTCCACCAAAAGCAAGGCTTATAAATGTCTTATTAAGGCTTCTAACAAAATTGTTGAAAGTGCAAATGTAAAGATAGATGACTTTGCATAAAAAAATGAGATGGAAAGCACAAAAGAACTAGAGGACTACAACAAGTTTGTATACTGTGAAGAACCTAACACTTTTCCTGAGAAAAAATACTTAAATCCAGAGCAACAGAATGTTGTAACTGACAGTCACACTGTAAATACCACCGGTCAGGATAATAATCAAAATAATTTATAGAGTGATGAAGAATAGAATGAAGGAAAAAATGATGATCAAGATGATAGACAAAGAGTTGAACTAGTTCTTGTGAGATATGTAAGAAGGAACCATCTAGAGATCTAGATCATAGGAGATAAGAAAGCTGGTACAAGAACAAGAAGTAAGTCTCTAAACACAAGTTGTTTAATTTGTGAGTTTGAACCAAAATCTATCAATGTTGCACTTGATAATGAAGAATGGATAAGTGTTATGAATGATGAGATTGGTTATACTGAGAAAAATAAGACATGTTCACTTGTACCAAGACCAGAAGACAAGAATGTCATTAGTGGTAAATGGATATTCAAGAACAAGTTGAATGAGAATGGAAAAGTCACAAGAAACAAAGCAAGACTACTGTGCAAGGGGTATGCACAAGAGGATGGTATTGACTATGGAGAGACCTTTGCCCCCATTTCTAGGCTAGAAGGTGGAAGAATACTACTTGGTTATGTTTCATTCAAAGGATTCAAGGTATACTAGATGGATGTCAAATCAGCATTCCTAAATGGAATACTTCACTAATACATTTGGTACCAAATTGCAACGGCAGTGCCGTTGCAATTTTTCCATCACAACCTTGTCATCGTCGCAATTGCGACGGTCTACCATCGCAATTGCGATGACGACAAGGTTGTGACAGAAAAACTGCAACGACACTGCCGTTGCAATTTGGTACCAAATGTATTAGTGCTTGAAGAAGAGGTATACATTGAGCAACCAGAAGGGTTTGTAGATCCCGACAAGAGAAACATGGTATGTAGAATTCATAAAGCCTTGTATGGAATGAAAAAATATCCTAGAGCCTAGTATGAATGACTTCATTCATATCTTATAAGTATTGGATTTGTAAGGACTAGTGAAAACAATAATCTTTATTTGAAGGAAGATATTGATGCTAACACTTTGATTGCTGAAATATTTTTTGATGACATCATATTTGGAGGAACCATATGCTATGCAAAACATTTGTTAATGAGATGATCAAAGAGTTTGAGATGTTTATGTCTGGAGAGATCAAGTTCTTTCTTGGTCTACATATCATGCAACAATGTGAAGGTATTTTCATTACATAGTTAAAATACAATAAAGAGGTCCTAAAAATATTCAAGATGGAAGATTCCAAACTAGTTGGAAAATCGATGGCTACTGGATGTAAGTTGACAAAGGAGGACAAGACATCAAAGGTAAATTAGACTTTGTATATATCAATGATTGGAAAACTCATGTATGTTGTACACACTAGACCAGATATTGCACATGTCGTAGGAATAGTTGCAAGATTTTCTGCTAATCCCAGAGAATCACATATGACTGTTGTGAAAAGAATTTTAAGATATCTGAAGAATACCAAGGAATATGGCTTATGGTATAGAAGAGAAAGAAAATTTTAAATTAAGGTGTTTACCGATGCTGATTGGGATGGAAATCTTGATGAATGGAAGAGCACAACTGGAGGAACATTCTTTATGGCTGACAGACTTGTCACATGGATTAGCAAAAAGCAAGGTTGCATCTCTCAGTCTACTGCAGAAGTAGAGTATGTTGTTGTTTCTGCAAATTTCTCAAATATTGCATAGATCAAACAGTTACTAGAAGGTATGCATATGAAGATCCTAGAACTAGTAATTATCTATTGTGATAACACCAGTGCAATAAACATTTCCAAGAATCTAGTCATGCATGCTAAGACTAAACACATTGCCATCAAGTATCTTTATTTGAGAGAACAAGTTCAAGAAAAGGAGGTGACACTTGAGTATGTGAAATCCAAAGAAAAATTAGCTGATATCTTCACCAAGCCACTACCCAAGGATGCATTTGAGTACTTGAGAAAGAGACTAGGGGTCAAACCCTTGTCTACCAATTAGTAAAATGACTAGAAGGCTGCATCAGCCTATATATTATCAGAATATCATTAATGTTGATGCAAGAAAAGAGATGAACTTAAGGGCTACATCTATTTACAGACAGGTATATATCATCACTGAGCACCAGAGCTTATTTTTCTATTGCTGATGGATAAGGGAAATTCAAGGAATATATTATGGATGGAGAGAAATGATTGTTTGACATTAATGTCAGATATTTGTAAGATATTTGTTTGGCATTGTTTTCAAAGGGAGATATTATCCATATTATCACATCCTTCTGGAAAGGGAGAGAGATTATCCATTATCACATTCCTCCAGCATAGAGAGATTATATCCTCAGGAAAAAAAATTGTATGGAAAGATTATACAAAAGGAGAGTTGCTGACAAGATAAAAAGACATCAAAAGAGAAGAATAGTCAAGGGAGAGAAATTGACACAAGGAGAGAACAAAACACATCAGAAGATAGAGATCTACAAGAATAAAATCTAAGCTAAAACAAAGCTTATCGATGGTCATACATTTATTGGTTAACAAAACAAAAAGATTGGTAGTTTGATGAATCTCAACTGTTGTATTTCATATTGTATTAGAAATAGTATAGTGTGATAATATAGTATGTTGCCATGAATCCCAAAGGGAGAGATTGATGACATGTAATTGATTGAATGTTTGATAATGATAAGTTGAAATATAATGCAAGTCATTAAATCAGTTAATGGACTATATTGTCATTGATTTCAGCTTGATATCAACTATACGGTCATGTACATAATGCCAAAGACTTCAGAGAACCAAAGTGATGCTTTCAGCAATATATAAAAGTCAAGTATTCACTAAGTGACAAACAACACCGACGGAGTGCACCCGACGGACAGAGAAAAGAAGAACAGTCACAGTGATACCCGACGATTAGAAGCATAGTGTTTCCTGATGAAGAAAAATCATAGAATGTCTGATGAGGAAAATTTAGAAGGTTTCCCGACCAGCTAAAGACTCAAATTTTTCGATGACCAAAGATACAGATTTGCCCGATGAGTAAATTCCAATGATTCCCAAAGGACAGAGATCACAAAACTAACTGGAGTCTCACCAATGCATCATTCAATTATCACCGACAACTAGTTGCAGTGGTGACCAACAAAACAGAGAGTTCAGAAAATGACAAAATATCTAGTTGGCAGAGCTAAATATAGACTAAACTGGTTGTCTACTTTATTTTATTCGACTAGAGATAAGTAATTGATTTAAAGATTTTTTTACAGTTGGCAAGAATATATCTATGAGACAAATTAGGATTTATTCTTTAAATCTAATTGGCTAGATTGTTTATGATGCCAAGAATCAAGAAACAAGAAACAATCAATATTATGTCTATATAACAGACAAGCTTAATTAGTTTATGAATGGGATTAAGGGGAGTGAATAGAAAGAGGATGTTTAAGAGAAACTAATGAAGAACAAATTCATGTAGTGTTGATAAAAAAAGCTAAAGGAAGAGCTAAGGAATTTCGTAGACATCGACGAACAGTGAGCACAACATCAGAGAGTAGAAAGTGTGGAGCATAAGGATTAAATTGATACATTGGTTAGAGAGGTAATGTACTTAAATAGATCTAAAAATTTGTAATTTAAGTTGTAATATGAACAAGTCAGAGTGTTTCAGTTTAACCATTGAAGCATCAAGTCTCTTAACCGATTAGGACTTAACAATCTTCTATATATTGAGGTACATCTCAAGGAGTGCCAAAAAGGTTAATTCACGAAAGTAGCATTGGACTTGCCCGATACCTATTGACAGTCTAAGAAGGAGGCTGATTCAAGGATGGTAGAAATAGATGCACAATACTAAGTGACAGTGTCTATGAATAAAATCCTCTAAGAAGGTCACACTTAACAGTGTGTTTGTAACCTTTAATAGGGTTGGCTCCTAACAAGGCTCACTTCAGAAGAGTGAAGATTTGGGGTACCGGTCCCAGTATTTTTTCCCTTAACAGGTTTTCCATGTTAAAATTCATGTGTTATGTGTGTATGATTAATTTATTTACTGTCTTTCATCTTATATATCTAACTCTAGATTGAATGGTATACTTAGCTTATTTACTGAGTTTTGGTAAATAGTTGTACTGCTTATCGTTAATCAAGAAAGAATAAGGAATGACAGAGAAAAACAACAGACAGTTAATCATTATTAGTATTTCATGGCATGCATCTTGTAGGGACATAATAATTTGAGATTTATTGATTGGTGGTTAAGTTTGAAGGATAAATTTTGAGGCCAATGATTCACCCCCCACCCCCAGCCCCCACTCAGTTATTACTTACAAAGTGGAATGAGATTAGAAGATTGTCTTGAAGGTGCATCAAACTATGTGGCATGGAAAATACACATGATACTCACACTAAAAGAGCATGAGATAACACCTATAATGGAAAATCTAAGCCTGAACAGAATGGAAAAGATGAGCAGATTAAATGGGATAAGGATAACACAAAGGCAATGAAATTTATGGTAGATAGAGTTAAAGATCATAAAGTGCCTATAATCATAAAGTTAGAAATTGCATATGAGATTTTTAAAGCACTAAAAGCTATGTATGAAATTAACAATACAAGCAGAGCGCTTACCCTCAAGAGTCGACTCCATCAAATAAAGATGAAATAAAGAGAGACGATCACCTCCCACTTCATGAGAATTATAGAGTTAAGAAATCAACTCTCTGATATTGGTCACTCTTTTGACAGTATGGAATTAACCATGATTGCACTTAATGGACTTCCCCTTTCATGAGAATCCTTCATTCAAAGAGTAAGTGCTCAAACTAAAACTCCTAAATTTGATCGATTAAAATCAGATTGCAATCAAGAATATTCTCAATTAATAATTAGAGGGAATAATACAAATAATTCAAAAGAAGTCTCTCAATTTACTTAATAAAGAATCACACAAAAGGAAAAAGAAGAACTTCAAAAGGAAGAGAGGAAATGAATCATATAATAAATCAACATTCAAGCATAGAGACTTATCAAAAGTACAATGTTATAGATGTGAAAAATTTGGACACCTTTCTCAAAAGTGTCCTGAAAGAAATAAGGCACAAGTCTTATTTGTCCAAGTTAGTGATACAAAGGAGAATATGGATTCAGAGAATTGTGTCTTCTACTTTTCCTTATCAAGTTAAGTTTCACATAATCGCAACACCTGGGTTGTTAATAGTGGTGCCTCTCATCATATTACTGGATTCAAAGAGCATTTAGACTCTATAGAAGGATGTTCTAAACAAGAAGTTACGATTAGAGATGATACTGATTATCTAGCAATGGGTATTGGGACTTGCACCATATATCTTGAATCTGGGATATCTCTACAACTTACTGGTGTTCTATTTGTACCTTGCATAAAAAGGAACTTAGTTTACATTTCAACACTAGAAGATGAGGGATATAGAATCACATTCATGGATGGGAAGATCCTAGCTTGGCCTAAGAACTCAAATATAAAGAATGGTCATACTATTAGAGTTAGAGATGGAACCCTCTACAAATTATATACCCCTTCTCATCAAGCCCTAATTCATACATCAAATGAAAGTGAATTATGGCATAGGAGACTAGGGCACTATCATTTTTTTGGTTTAATCTATTTGGAGAAAATGGTTACAGGATTACCAAAACTAAGATCTGAACATATAGGAGCTTGTAAAGGATGTGCATTAGGAAATAATACTAAAAACACTTTTCATCATAGTGAAATTAAAACCAAGGATGTATTAGAATTTATTCACTTTGACCTATGTGGCCCTATGTTTGTTCCCTCCATCAGAGGATATTTGTATTACATTATTTTTGTAGATGACTACTCTAGGAAGACATGGATATATTTTCTAAAATGTAAAGAATCAAAATAAATTATTATGAAATTTAAAGAATTTAAAGCTCTAGTAGAAAACCTATCAGCTAAGAGTATTAAAAAACTAAAAACAGACAACGATAAAGAGTCTCAGAGATATTTCAAAGTTTTTGTAAACATGGTGGGATCAAGAGGGAGTTCAGTGTTCCATATAATGCACAAAAAAATAGGGTTTCAAAGAGAAAGAATGGGACGATTGTAGAATCTACTAATACAATTATGCATGATCAAAACTTAGAAACTCATCTTTGGGTTGAAGCCTATAACACTGTTGTATATGTTCAAAATAAATGTCCTCACTCTTATCTTGAAAATAAAACTCCTGAAGAAGTTTTCACTGGAAATAAACCTAATATAAGTCACTTGAGAATCTTTGGGTGTCCTGTTTACATTCACATTCCTAAAGAGAAAAGAACTAAATTAGAGCCTTTAGGAAAGAAAGGAATATTTGTTGGATATAGTGAAAATTTCAAAGCATGTAGAATCTACGTTCCAGGACAAAGAAATATTGAGTTAATTAGAGATGTAATATTTGAAGAAGACATTGCACTCAAAAGATCCAAGGAAGACTATAATGACTCTCAAAAAGATCCTTCTCTTGATATTCATAGGGAGTATCAAGAAATTAAAGATAATGAATCTTTAGATGCCACTAATTAACATGAAGTAAGAAAGAAAAGACATGTTTGGGCCAGAAAATTTATTGAGGAAGGTGATAAATATGTTGCTCCAAATGGAGCTATCAGGGAAAACAAAAGACCTCATCTATTCTCTAGTTATGTTGCACTTATGAGTAAACTCCTGAATTCAGAACCTTCAAACCCAAAAGATTCTCTTCAACATCAAACTTGGAAGGATGCCATGACAGAAGAATATAATTCCATCTTACAAAATGATGTTTGGGATATTGCACCTCGACCCATAAACAAATCAGTTGTTTCCTCCAAGTGGTTGTTCAAAATTAAAAATGCAGTAGATGGTAGTATTTATAAATACAAGGCAAGATTTGTTGCAAGAGGGTTCTCCCAAAAGGAAGGAATTGATTATGAAGAGACATTTTTTCTAGTTGCAATATATACCTTTGTGAGAACAGTTATTGATATTGTCGTTGCCAAAGGCTGGAAAATTCATCAGATGGATTTAAAGACTACCTTTCTCAATGGTGTGATTGAGGAAGAAGTATATCTAGAGAAACCAGAAGGATTCATAATACACAACCTAAAAACTCATGTCTGCAAACTAAAGAAGGCACTATACGGACTTAAGTAGGTACTTCGAGCATGGTAAGAAAGGATAGATAACCATTTATATAAACTCGGCTTCTCTAAAAATGATGCAGATCCAAACCTCTACTTTAAAGTAGTACAAGGGGATATGTTGATTTTGGTTCTTTACGTAGATGATTTTCTAATAACAGGAGAATACTACCTAATTATTAAGTGTAAAGAAGATCTTGCAGCTGAATTTGAGATGAAAGACTTAGGGCTACTACATTATTTCCTAGGCTTAGAAGTTTGGCAACATGCCAATGAGATTTTTCTACACCAAGGAAAATATACCTTAGACATTCTAAAAATATTTGGAATGATGGATTGTAAGCCTATGTTGACGCCCATGGAAATAAATCTACTTAAACTAAAAGAAGTAGCATCAAGTTCAAAACCTATAGATCCTACACTTTACATGCAGATTATTGGGTCCTTGATGTACTTAGTGAATACGAGACCAAACATTTTTTATGCATATAATGAAGTTAGTCATTTCATGTGTGAACCAAAACAAATTCATATGGTAGAAACTAAGTACATACTAAGGTGTCTTCAAGGCACAATAAATCTTAGAATAATATACAAAGATGTAGATCTACAACTACATGGTTTCACTGATTCAGATTGGGCCGAAAGTATTATGGATTGGAAAAGTACCTCTAGTTGTTGTTTCAGTATAGGATTTGTAATGACATCTTGGTTTAGTAGAAAACAATCCTCAGTTTCTCAAAGTTCCAAAGAAGCAGAGTACATTGTTGTATCTATGGGAGCACGAGAAGTAGTTTGGTTAAGGAAAATTATATTTGGTTTGTTTGGAGAATCACTAAAACCCATTAGTAATAACTGAGAGGGCAGGAGGGTGAATCAGTGGCCTCAAATTTTTATCCAATTTAAACTTTAATTCACCAATCAATACTTCTCAAATTATTAAGTCCCAACAAGATGTATGCCTTTGAAATACTTGAAATAAATAACTGTCTGTCGGTTTTCCTTGTCTGTCCTGATTCTCCTTGATTATCGATAAGCAGTAAACTATATTTATTGATACTCGGTAAATATGCAGAGTATACCAATCAATCCATAAATGCATATGTAGAATGTAAAACAATAAAGTAATAAACCATACACATATAACACAAGGATTTTAACATAGAAACCATGTTAAGGGGAAACCACTGGGACTGGTACCCCAAATGTTCACTCTTCTAAAGTGAGCCCTGTTAGGAGCCAACCCTGTTAAAGGTTACAAACACATGGTTAAGTGTGACCTTGTTAGAGGATTTTTATACATAGGTTGTCACTTAGTATCTAGCATCTATGCTA
>MU227760.1:2857124-2880884 GCA_018584345.1 Thuja plicata
CTCTTCTAAAGTGAGCCCTGTTAGGAGCCAACCCTGTTAAAGGTTACAAACACATGGTTAAGTGTGACCTTGTTAGAGGATTTTTATACATAGGTTGTCACTTAGTATCTAGCATCTATGCTACCATACTTGAATCAGTTTCTTGACTGTCAATAGGCTTTATGCTAATCTTACTACTATCCTTGAATCAGCCTCCTTTTTAGACTGTCAATAGGATTTAGGTAAGACCAATGCTACTATCATGAGTCAACCTTCTGGTAATCTGTTAGGATATACCTCAATTACAAAAGACTGTTAAGAGACTTTAATGCTTGAATGGTTAAAACTGAAACAAAATGACCTTTTTCTAATGCAACTAAATTGCAGATTTTCAAATCTATTTACTTACAATATCTTTCTGATCAATGTATCAATTTAATTCCTTTATACTTAACTCTTTCTACTCTGTGATATTGTGCTTTACTGTGTGTTGGTGTCTGCAGAATTCTTTAGCTCTCCCTTAGCTTGATTGATCAAGACTGCATGAAGTTCATCCTTCATTAGTTTCTCTTCAGCATCTTCTATCAGCTCACTCCCCATGTATTTGATTGCCTTTGGAAATGAATTATGCTTGTCTCTTAAATAGACATGATATCCCTTAATTCTAGGTTCTTGATTCTTGATTCTTGGTGTGAAAAACAATCCAGCCAAATTGATTTATGGCTTTAACTCCTAATTTATCTCATAGTTATCTTCTTGGAAACTATATAAAGCATCTTTAAATCAATTACTTAATGGTTTTTGAATAAAACAAATAAAACAACTAGTTAAGTCTATATTTTAGCTCTTCCAGCTAGATATTTTGTCGTTTACTGATCTCTCTACTCTGTCGGTCAATTCTATAGTTTGTCACTGGTGACAACTGCCAGTTCCATCGGTGTAGTTTCAGTTAGCTTTGGGATCTTTGTCCTTCAGATATCATAGGATCTTTCTCGTCAGGCAATACTATTTTTAGCTTGTCGGGCATCCTATGATTCTGCTTCGTCAGGCAATACTATCTTCTGCTTGTCAGGCATCACTGTGACTTTTTCTCTATCTTTATTGATGGTGTGCACTCTGTCGGTGTGGTTTGTCACTTATTGAATACTTGACTTTTATGCATTGCTGAAAGCATAACCTTTGTCTTATTGATTCTCTAAAGTCTTTGGCATGACCATACAAATGATATCAAGTTGACATCAATGACAATACAAACCATTAACTGATTTTATGTCTTGCATCATCTTCAACTTAATATAGTCAACCATTTAATCCGTTACATGTTATCAATCTCTCCCTTTGGCATTGATGGTAACATGCTATATTATCATACAATATGAAATAAAATTGTTGAGATTCATCAAATTACCAAATAGTTTGTTTTGATAAAAAAAAAATGTCTGACCGTCGATAAGCTCTGTGTAAGCTTAAATTTGTTTCTTGGAGTTCTTTTGTTGCTTCTTCTGATGTTTTGTGTCCTCTTGATTGTTCTGCTTCTTTGATGTCTTTGTCTTTTGTTTGCAACTTTTATACAAATTCTCTCCCTTTAGATATGATCTCTCCCTATTTGGAGTAATCTGATAATGAATAGTTTCTTATGATAATATGGATTATTCTCTCCCTTTGACAACAATGTCAAACAAATATTTTACAAATATATGACATTCTGTCAACCAATTTCTTCTTTTCATAATATATTCTTTGAATTATCCTTATCCATCATCAGTATAGCAATATGTTTTGGTGTTTGGTTCTAATATATACCTTTCTATATATAGATGTAGCTTTGAAGTTTAGCTTGTGCTTGCATCAGTCATGAATCATATTTTGATAATATATTGTTGATGTAGCCTTCAATCCTTTTACTGATTGGTAGACATGGGTTTGACCCCTAGTTTCTTTCTCAGGTACTCAAATATATTTTTGGGCAGTGGCTTGGTGAAGATATCAGCCAATTGTTCTTTTGATTGCACATATTCAAGTATCACCTCTTTTTCTTGAACTTATTCTCTCAAATAATGATACTTGATGGAAATGTGTTTAGTCTTCGCATGCATGACTGGATTCTTGGAAATATTTATTGCATTGGTGTTATCACAATAGATAACTACTGGTTCTTTGATCTTCATATGCATACCTTCCAGCAACTGTTTGATCCATGCAATATTTGAGTAGTTTGCAGCAGCAACAACATATTCTACTTCTATAGTTGACTGAGAAATACATCCTTGATTTTTGCTAATCCATGTGACAAGTCAGTCACCCATGAAGAATGCTCCTCCAGTTGTGCTCTTCCGGTCATCAAGATTTCTAGCCCAGTCAACATCGGTAAACACTTTTAGTTTAAATTTGCCTTCTCTTCTATACCATAAACCAAATTCCTCAGTATTCTTCAGATATCTTAGAATTCTTTTCATAGCGGTTATATGTGATTCCCTGGGGTTAGCAGAAAATATAGCAACAATTCCTACTACATGTGCAATATCTGGTCTAGTGTGTACAACATACATGATTTTTCCTATTATTGATCTATATAGAGTCTAATTTACCTTTGTTGTCTTGTCTTCCTTTTTTAATTTTCATCTAGTAGCCATCGATGTTCCAATAGGTTTGGAATCTTCCATCTTGAATATTTTTAGAACTTCTTTGATGTATTTGGACTGTGTAATGAAAATACCTTCACTTTGTTGAATGATCTATAGACCAAGAAAGAAATTGATCTCTCCAAACATAGACATCTCAAATTCTTTCCTCATTTCATTAGAAAATGATTTGCATAGCATATCATTTCCTCCAAATATGATGTCATCAAAAAATATTTCAACAATCAAAGTATTAGCATTAGTATCTTCTTTCAAATAAAGATTACTATTTTCACTAGTCCTCATGAATCAAATACTTATTAGATAGGAGTGAAGTCATTCATACCAGGCTCTTGGAGCTTGTTTCAATCCATACAAGGCTTTGTGAAGTCTACATACCATATTTCTTTTGTCTGGATTCATAAACCCTTCTGGTTGCTCAATGTATACCTCTTCTTCAAGTATTCCATTTAGGAATGCTAACTTGACATCCATTTGATATACTTTCAATCCTTTGTATGCAGCATAAGCAAGTAGAATTCTTACTCCTTCTAGCCTATCAATTGGTTCAAAGGTTTCTCCATAGTCTATACCTTCCTCTTGTGCATACCCCTTGCATACTAGTCTTGCTTTGTTCCTTGTGAATTCTCCATTCTCGTTTAGTTTGTTCTTGAATATCCATTTTGTACCGATGACATTCTTGTCATCTGGTCTTGGTACAAGTGACCATGTCTTGTTCTTGTCAATCTGTTCAATCTCATCATTCATAGCACTTATCCATTCTTCATTGTCTAGTGCGTCATTGATAGATTTTGGTTCAAACTCATAAATTAAGCAATTTGAGTTTAAAGACTTACTTCTTGTTCTTGTACCAGCTTTCTTATCTCCTATGATCTGGTCCTATGGATGGTTCCTTCTTACATATCTTGCAAGTATAGGTACAGCTCTTTGCATTTCAGCTTGATCTTCATTACCTTGCACATTATCTTGATCATTATCCTGACCATCGGTAATAGCATTCTGACCTCGATTGCAACATTCTGTTGTTTTGGATTTAAGTATTGTTGCTCAGGTAAAGTTGTGGGTTCTTCATAGTATACAAACTTGTTGTAGTCCTTTGGTTCTTTTGTGCTTTTTAGCTCATTATTTTATTCAAATTCATCAATCTTCACATTTTCACTTTCAACTATTTTCTTAGAAGCCTTGATTAAACATTTAAAAGCTTTTCTTTTGGTAGAGTACCCTAGAAAAATACCTTCATCACATTTGGCATCTAGCTTTCTATTTCTTTGATCTTTTAAGACATAACATTGACTGCCAAAATTTTTGAAGTAACTTACATTGGGTGTTTTACCATACCATAGCTCATAAAAGGTCTTCTTTGATTCCTTTCTTAATTGTACTTTGTTAAGTGTGTAGACAACAGTGCTAATAGCTTCCCTCATGAATATATGGGTGATGTCCTTCTTTATCATTAGTGTTCTTGCACAATCAACTATTGATCTATTCCTTCTCTCAGCAATCCCATTTTGATGTGGTGTTCTTGGCGCAGAAACCTATCTTTTTATACCATGCTCATTACAGAAATTAGTGAAATCATCTGATATAAATTCTCCTCCTCTATCTGATCTCAAACATTTCAGTTCCTTACCACTTTGTTTTTCTACCATAGCCTTATACCATTTAAACATCTTGAATGCTTTAGATTTTTCTTTTAGAAATATGACTGTCATCATTCTATAATAATCATCAACAAAGAGAATAAAATATATATCTCCATAATAGCTCTTTGTCCTAATAGGTCCACATAAATCAGTATGGAATAATTCTAGAATATCATCAGATGTATGGGTTTTTCTTTTGAAACTAGATTTTTTCATTTTACCTTTTTGACAATTCTTGCACATAATGTTGTCTGGCTTTGTCATCGTCGCTAATCCTCTTATACTTCTTTTCTTTCTTATCTTCATCATGTTTTCAAAGTTCACATGACACAAACTTTTGTGCCACAGCCATATGTCTTCATTTCTAGGCATCAAGCAAGTGGGGTTAGTATCATTCAGATAGAATAAGTTACCTTTGGTCTGTTCACCGGTACCAATCAGAATTCCTAATTCATTGAAGATCTTTGCCTTCTTGTTCTCAAATGCTACTTTGTGACCTAAATTATTCAGCTGAGAAACACTCAACAGATTATAATTCAATCCTTTTACCCAATAAGAATTTTCATATTTAATCAGGTTATTTAGCATTACTGTTCCTTTACCTTCAATTTGACAAGGTGAATCATTTCCCATTCTTACTGTATCACCTTTATAGTATTCAAAAGTATTAAAATTTTCTTTGTCACTGGTCATATGATGAGTGTAGCCACTATCTATAATCTAGATATCATTCTTACCAATCTTAGATATGAGTGCAGTTTCTTCATACCTTTCATCCTCATCTAAATCATCCTTCACAACTACAAATACTATCTCGACATCATCATTTGGTTCAGTGTCAGTATCTTCATCTTTGCAAGCAGCTAGATAGCTAGCCTTCTAGCCTTTATCTTTGTAATCTTGGGTATCATTCCTCTCTAATTTTTGGTAACCTCTATAATCTTTGTTATCACCTTTGTCAAATTTCTTCTCAAAATATCTATTATCACTTCTGTCACCTTTCTTTTTAAGACATCTTGTAGCAAAGTGTCCAATCTCTTTACAATTAAAACATGCAAGTGGTAACTTACCTTTGTATTTACGTTTGCCTCTTAGCATTATTCTTGCCATGAGTGCTTCAATTTCATCTAGATCTTCTTCTTCACTTTCACTTTCACTGTCTCTTCTAGGTGAGTGTCTCTGGCTAGATTTTCTTATTCTCATAGATGACTTGAATGCAGACTCTAAACTTGGTAAGAAACTATTATCAAAATTGTTCATCTCAAATGAAATTAGTCTTCCAATTAGGCTATCAAGAGTGACTGTATTATTTGCTACTGCTCTCATTTCTTGAATAACAAAGACTCTAATAGCATATATAGGCAATAGGGTTCTTAGGATTTTACTTACCACTATCTCCTCTTCAAGTGTACCTCCAACACCTCATATAGCATTGACTACTTCTTTTATTCTTGTGTTGTACTGTGTAATGTTTTCACCTTCTTTCATTCTGAGATCATCAAACTTTCCTCTAAGGCTTTCTGCCTTGGCTCTCAGAACATTTGCATCACCTCCATGTACAAGTTTCAACTTGTCCCACATTATTTTTGCATTTTTTCAATCTTTGACATCCTCAAATTTAGCGTGAGAGAGTGAGGCTGAAAGTTCTATAACCATGCAGTTGTGTTCATGTTTTACTCTCAATTGATCTATTGTCAATGGTCCTGTAGCCGACACATATGCAGTATCTAAGTATTGAGTAATATCATTTCCAATACCTGATAAGTGAAGCTTTATCCTTCTTTGCCATGAAGCAAAGTTGTCCTTGTTCAACTTGGGCACATCTCGTCTATTCACCTTGTGATCTTTACTTAGGTCTTGAGACCTTCCTTCTAAGAACACAAGCTCTAATACCAATTATTAGTAATAACTAAGAGGGGGGGGTGAATCAGTGGCCTCAAATTTTTATCCAATTTAAACTTTAATTCACCAATCAATACTTCTCAAATTATTAAGTCCCAACAAGATGTATGCCTTTGAAATACTTGAAATAAATAACTGTCTGTCGGTTTACCTTGTCTATCCTAATTCACCTTGATTACTGATAAGCAGTAAACTATATTTACCGATACTCAGTAAATATGCAGAGTATACCAATCAATCCATAAATGCATATGTAGAATGTAAAATGATAAAGTAATAAACCATACACATATAACACAAGGATTTTAACATGGAAATCCTGTTTTTGGTAAACAAAATGTTCTTTTGAATGAAACTCTAAAATACCAAGAATTGTGTAAGAACAATCGAATACAACAATTGGGAAATAGTTACTTGAGAACCTATTTTCCCTTTGAATTGGAAGGTATAGCTACCTTATGTGAATAATGTTCGATGAATTTTAGTCTTTCCTAACCTAACAGGGGTATGCTCTTAACCTGAGAGCAGGAGAAGTAAACCAAGCCAAATCTAGACAAAAAATAGCTCAGGAAAAGTAAATACAATTCTAAATATAGCCAATTCTGAGACTTTATCAGTCAGATTAATTCCCAAATATGGTAATGCATGGAAAACTACTAAAAATGCAGATGCAAGAATGAAAATTAACAATGCAATGATATTGAGTCAATCTATATCGTAAGAACATTCCCAAAATTTAGAGTAGCAACTAATTTCCCCCTTTATTAATCGTATCAAATCTTAATATAGAATTCTGGTTCAAATACAGATTACAAATTTAACTCAAAAGAGAGGTTCAAATCCAATAGAAAGATAAATGAAATGCAATGGAGCAGTTAAAGAAATGGTATTCAGACATACACAATTGACTTAGCAACAATGATATTCTTCACACCAAAATTTAGCCGACCTTTGTATTGATTTTTGGATTAATACATATAGAGTTCCAAATTGAACCGTTACAAAAAAAAGGAGTAACCAAAACAATTCAACTTCCCAACCAGAAATGATAACCAAAGGTTTATCCGTAACAAAACTTAACCAAAAATAGAACAAGGAGAGAATATATTTATGATTCATTTTCCTTGCCCTTATCTATTTTGGCCCTATAGGCGATCACAACAGTGATGTCTTGGATGAGCTCTTCATGCCTTTTAACATGGACATTTATGTTACAGACAAGCCATCTAGAATGTTCTTTTGCTAGAGCCTTGATTGCTTCTGTCCGGTCTTTCAGCTCTTCCATAGCCCTAAAGATACACCCACTCAATTGCTGGAGGTCTGGCACCTTGTCTAAATGAGTCAAAGACTGCTCTACTAACTTGTGCAGGTAATCTATGAATGAATTCTGCATGTTGGGCACCCCAACTATTGCTTTGCCTTCTCCACTGGTTTGTGATTCCAGATGAAGTCCTAGAAGGAGTTTATAATCTTTACTCTGCTCCTCTTGCACCTTAACATCTATTTGTTGTAGCCCTATCTCAGCCTGAATGATCATCTTGATTTTGAATTCTAGACTTTGGAGCCATACGATCAATGGCTCATCGCCCTTCTGTAGGATCTTAGCTTTTAGGGCCTCCTTAGTATTCTTTTTTACTGCCACATGCAACATGACTATGCATTCTTGCCATCTCACTCTCTCTATAGTGAGAGTCTGTAGATTCTTCTCAATGTTACTCTTCTCTATTTCTAGCCTTATAACATCATTACCTAACTGCTCAATGATCACTAGGCCTTCTAACTCAAGCCTCTCAATCCACCTCTTACCAATTTTCCCATAATGTCGATCCTCTTGCAACTTAGCCAGAATGGCTTGGTTCTCAGTAGCACTGGGATCGAAAGAAGTTTGGGTACTGGGGGCACTCGCAATAGGAGTTAGGAGCTATCTAATGAAATCAGTCAGCTGAGCTACTTCTGCCTTGAGCTAAACTTTGGAAGCCTTGAGGTCTTCTAGCTCTTCCTCTATTATCACATTGGTGGACTTCCACCAATCCACTTTAGTATCATGTCGAGCCACACCCATATCAAATGACTGCAACTAAAAGTTAGACGCTACTAGATCTTTGAGTCTGCCTTCTTTGGTGGGCTTGGCTACTTCCATGGTGAAGTGTCCTATCTCCAGATCATGCCCTAGGGTAGACATTGTCTTTACACTCTTCTACTTGCTTGTAGTAGCCTTGGGCTGAAAATCCTGTGAAAAAATGTCATTGTTGGGAATTGCTTCCTCCACCCTCTTCCTTTTGCACTCTAGAGTGTTTGATATCCATGAATCTATTCTTGTGACCTTGTTTGCGTAGACCAATTATTCAATGAATAACTTCCTAATGAGTGCAGGAGTAGCTTTGGGATGGGAGGCAAATGGATTCACTGAAGCAGGTGAGGAGGAGATCAATTTCACAACTTGAGCTACATCCTGTTGCTCCCCACCTCTCTTATTAGATTCTGTAGAGGTACTAGGGCTATCCTCCCCAACTTCAACTATAACAAGGGACATATTTTTTGGAGTTTCTTGGGTTGAAGTCCTAGACAAAGTATCTATAGCAATGACACTAATTGGTTGTTCAGACTTTGTATCTTTAGAGAGCTTAGTTGTAGACTTAATTTGATTTGTTGGGTCAGCTTCTTATGTGGCTCTAACATCTAGAAGAGGACCTTCCCCATAAGTTTTCTCTAAGAGAGAAGGTTTCTTAGGAGGTTCATCACCTCCTCCTAAAGGTTGAGTTGATCCCTTTGTAATAGTAGAGATTGTTGCTGAGGAAGTGGTTTCCATGCCAGTAGTTGCCTTCGCCAGAGTTCGTTGAGAGGGAGGCTTCCTCTCTGACCTCTACTTGTGGCCTATAGTCCACTCAACCCATTGAGCTATTCTTTTGTAAATACCCTCCATCAGAGTCTGTAAGTCACTTACTACCTGGTCCAGCATAGGCTCTGAGCTGATAGAGGTGGAATTTATTTTCTTCAAGTAGGTGTCATCGTACAAATGATTACCATCATCTTCTATCCCTTCCACCGCAATGTTGACATTGAACTTTTTGATATGTTTAATGGTTAGCTGGGAATAGAATCTCTCTCTACTCTCTAGATCATCTTTGCAATTTGCCCAATAGTCTTCAATATCAGGTACATGGTGAATGTCCTTGCTCATCTGTAAGACATCTCTGGCATAATCAACCGGGTCATACTGTGGCCTCTAAACATCATATGTTGCCAGAGAGAACTTCTTCAAGAATGTTTTAAGGAAATTCTTTGCCTCTGATTAGGATGCATAGCTATAAGCTTTGATGGCCATTGGGAACTTGTAGCCTTTCTTCTTTGCCTTCGAATAGATCAGGTTCACCTAGAGCGCTTGCCTCATTACTTCAATTAGCACGATCATGTCTGTAGGATATCTGGGTAGTTTCAAAGGAAAGTCATCGAAACCTATAAGACAAAGATATGAGAAGTCTCTGAACTGAATAAAATAGCATCCAAATTGGCTTATAAAAGCCATGGCTTCAGGAGAAAATCTCCTCTCTGGACAATGTTGTAGCTCCCTGCACAGTCTCATTGTAAAGGCATCATTAACTGTGAGATAATAAGCATAACTATTTTGTAGTTGCAGAGAAGGGAAAAACTCGTAGCTTTTCACATCATATGGGAGTTCCTCTAATCTAGGAAGTCCAGGCCAGATTTGAATCATAGGTAAAATATATATAAGGACAGAAGACATGTAAAATTCATTCTGGAACTTGGCCCTATTTAGGGCGTATAAGAGATTCTCACTCACCATGAAGGCCTAGTCAATAAAATGATGATGAGAATAGATTATCTGGACTAGGAAGAAATGTTGTTCAATAAAATTAAAAGCTTCACCCTCACCTCTAATCCTGTGAAGTAATACCAGGATGTCCATGATCTTGGGTTTTAGATTTGTGCCAAATAATGTTTTGGGCAGCTTTCCCTTGGCGCTCTTGGGTTCTTTAAACCATGACTTCATAATTTCTCTTTTCCAGACTGGCCTCTTTGCTAAATATTTAGAAACCGCCTGGCTATAAGTCATATCAGAGCATTCCACTTTCTCTAGGATACAGAGAGAATTCTAGACAGATTCTCTATCAATGGAGAGGAGCACCATGTTGTTTGGGAGGAGAATTTGCTTGGTGTCTGGGTTGTATCAGGCTACACATTCCCAGACCAACTCAAGAGCTTGAATGAGTACAGGAAAACCAGCAACTTTGACTAACCCACTCTCCTTAGGCTTCTCAGTGATAGGGTGTATCTGCTCTGCTCTCAATCTGTTCTGAAAGTTCTGCATGTCAAAGAACTTCAGTGAGGTGTCTAAGATTTTGTACCATTCAGAAGTGATGTCGTTCATTCTGTCGAATCCCACAAATCTAGAAGCCATGGATGTATGATTCACCTTGGAGATTCAAATTTCTCTTTGGAAAATAGAGACAAGGAGAAACTGATCTTAGCTACTTCAAATTTAGACAATTTGGTAAATGACGCTGGCTCCAGTTCAAAATCTTCAATCGATTTTATACTTTTTGAATTATTACCATTTAACGGCTGACTTTTGCGCCACACAAATGAAATTTTTTTTACATTAATGAACAAGTCCGTTACAAAGTAAAATGGCCTTATTTGAATTAATTACTTTTCTTACATGTTGTTAGAAAATTTTTTTTTTACTTTAGTAACCGTAATGGTAACTTTCTTGAAGCGGCAGAGAATTAATTTTCCACTTCTCCTTTGGGCGAAAAAATCCTTCTGTAGTGCTCACTATCTAAAAATCTGCAAAGGAGAATTCTGACCTATAGGGGTGCCAAAATGTTATATGTTGATTCCATTGGCCTTTTCATGTGTTGGATCTCTTATGGGATGAATTATCCTTCAAAATTTATCCAACTAGATAGTTTGGCGGAAAATGTATCTCGCGAGTCAAAACCCGCCGACAAGAGCAGAGGAGAAGCCATTTTCCACTTTTCTGCCTATGGCGAATTCCATGAAATCTTCTTCATTTGATCATTTCTTTTGCTTCCCATAGGTTTGATATGAGTGCTCAAAGATTTCTTGTCTGTGATTTCCTCAATTTCCATCTTTATTTATCTCTGATATTCCTAAGTCTGTCAATTGCAGAAGGCGCACCCCATATGTGATTTTTTTCTATGGAGAAGCCAAAACTTGATTTCCCAGCAATGCTGCAACTTGAAGATATGAAGAAAAGTATTTCATCTGTATGTAATTTTTAAGTTAGAATCCTTTTAAAACACGGCCTTTACCGGATCAGAGACTTAACCTACCCGATAAAATATGACCTTCATACCCAGAATCCCCCTGGCTTAGGAAGGAGAAGTCAAGTTAGGGAAATCTGATAAAGGCCTTCTATCCTAAGGAGATCTCTAGACCTAGACTCCAGACTTGCATGAAACTTCCATGACTACTACTACACATAAAACATCCATTTTTGTCTTGAGATATAAAGACCAAAAGTGGGGCAACAGCTGGCTCTATCTGGGGACTTGGACATTCTCATGTCTAAGCAAGGAACTCAAATCTATAGTTTCACAAAGCTCAACAAAAAGGTGGCTCACAAAAAAAACTAAAGCAAGACACAGGGAGGAAAGCAGAAAGGGAACCTAACTAGGAAAACAAGAACATAAACTAAACGTAACTATTGTACAATACATGGGTTACCTGCTTTCAATTAAGATCTGATAGAGCTTCAAATCCTGACCATTATACGTCAGGGGTAGTACCTCTCCATCTGGATAATTCAATTTGAAATTTTTTTTATCAAACGCCTGATGGATTTTGAAAGGTCCTTTCCATAGTGTTTCAAATTTCCTGTGCATGCCTTTGGGTGCCTTGCGCTTGTCCCACAACAACACCATGTCTCCTTCCATAAATTTTTGGGGCCTACTCTTTTTATCAAATAGATTCTTCACATGCATCTGATGACGTGTGATATGATCAACCATTTTCTCCCTTTCTTCTTCCAATTTTCTCATGTACAGGATCATTTTCTCCCAATCATCTTCATATATGCCATCTTCTACTACTGTCTTCAAATTGCAAGTTGCTAATTCTAGTGGCAATGGAAAACTGGCTTCTACTCCATAGATGAGTTCAAAAGGAGATACACCAATGGCTCTTTTGGGTGTCACTCTATCTTCCCAGAGGGCTTCGTGGATCCTTATATGCCAATTTCTCTATTTTTCTGCCACAATCTTTTTCATGATGTTCACTAAATTTTTGTTGCTAGATTTTGCTTGACCGTTCCCTTGAGGGAAATAATCAGAAGAGTGGCTGATCATGATGCCATACTAAAAAAAAAATTCAGTAATTTCTTGAGAGGAAAATTATGTGGCATTATCCATAACCAACTTAATAGGTACACCAAATCTTACCAGAATGTTTTCTTTGATGAACTCACATACTATCACTGAAGCAGTTCTTTTGGTCGCCTTGGCTTTCACCCTTTCATGAAATAGTCGGTTGCAATAATTATATAAGTATTACCTGCACTTGACGTAGGGCTTATAGGGCCAATAAAATTGAGTCCCCACTATTGGAATGGTCCTTCAATTATCATGGGTCTGAGGGGTAATGCTGCTAACTGTGCCTTCCCAGTAAACATCTTACATTTTCCGCATCTTGACACCCACTGGTATGCATCTTTAAACATTCCCAGCTAGTAATAACATTGTCTCAAAATTTTGAATGCAGTGACTGATGAGGATAAATGTCCTCCACAAGCTTCATCATGAAAAACTTTTAATAGTTTCTCTTATTGTTGTTTATCAACACATCAGAGGAATGTTCCATCTATAAATCTCTTATATAGTCTATCTTCCTAGATTACATATTTAGAAGCCTTTAGTTTTAGGTCTCACCTTTTCTTTGAAGTTAATCCTTCAGGACATTCACCATAGGTTAAGAAATACACAATGTTTTCAAACCATGGGTCTTGCATACTTACTGCCAAAACTAGTTGTGTAGCTCTTGGGTCTTCGTCTGCTTGATTTTTTGCCATTGCTTTGCATAAAGCGTTCCCTCTCACCAACTTGGTAGGCTTGATCTGTATGTCATATTCTTGGTTTTTGGCTACCCAAACTCCTTGGTTGTTACATCCCACATCTTGTTGAGTCAGAATACTCTTCATTTCAGCCTCAGGTACATACACTAGGGAGTGGGAATGTAGGATATAAAATCTAAAATTTTTAAGAGCTTTTACCACTGCAAAAGTGTGCTTTTCAGACTGAGAATATCTCAGCTCATGGTTCTTTATAGGTGTACTCATAAAATCTATGGGGGCTTGAATTTTCTCCTTGTTCTCTTGCATTAAAATAGTTGGCAGAGTGTGTTCAGAAGAATAACAGTAGATTATAAAATCTTTCTTATAATCTAGATGACATAATACTGGGGCGTTACCTATGGCATCCTTGATACTTCTAAAATCTTGCTTACCCAGGTCATTCCATTTGAAATTCAGATTCCCCTTCATCATATCAACAATGTGTTTAGTAATTTTGGAGAAATCAGGGACAAATCTCCTAAGGAAGTTGACTTGACCAAAAAAAGACTTCACTCCTATTTTATTTACCGGTAAACTTAGTTGCTGAATAGCTCTCACTCTTTCGGGATCGATCCTTATACCTTCCTGGGAGACTATATGACCTAATAGTTTCCCTTTAGTTATGCAAAACATTGATTTCTTGGGATTCAATGAAATCCCGTCCTCCCAGCACCTTTGCAATACTCTTCTTAGATCATTTATATGATCTAGTCTATTTTTAGAGAACACGGTAAGATCATCCAAATACATACCAATGATTTTTTTCTTCATATCACTAAAAGAAAGATCCATACCTCTCTAAAAAGTGGCTCCGGCATTGATCAATTTGAACGACATCCTATGATATGCAAAGGTCCCCCACGGGGTGGTGAAAACCATTTTATGCTGATCTGCATCTACAACTTCTATCTGATTATACCCTGAGAAGCCGTCTAACATAGACATCATTTCAGCTCCTGCTACAATTTGCAAAAGATGATCCATGTTGGGGAGGGCGTAATTTTCCTTCAATGAAGATTGATTTAGATTTCTGAACTCAACACAGATCCTTATTTCTCTGTTCTTCCTCACAGGCACTATATTTGCAACCCAAGTAGAGTGATGGATGGGATATATGATGTTGGCTTTGAGCATTTTATCAACTTCTCTAAATATGGCATCAGCAACTTTGGGGTTGTAGTTTCTCTATTTCTGTCTGAAAGGAGTAGCTTTAGGTTTCAAGGGAATCTAGTGTTTGAATTTCCCGTTCATAAAACTTTTCAAATCTTCATAGCTCCAGGAAAAAACATCTAAGTATTCTAGAAAAAATATTCTTGGCCTCATTCCTTTCTTCTTCTGTACAACACTTCCCAATACTGATCATTTTGGGGTCTTTTTCAGTTCCAATATTCATTCCTTCATATTCACCAGTGGTAGGCCCTCTTTCAATTCTTTTCTTTTTCACAAACATGTCATGTCTGTTGAAGAATTTTTCAAGAGTGACTAGATGGGGTGAAATGATATTACCTTGCAATTGAATAATATCTAACTTATCTTTCTTTGGCTCACTTTGGCAGCTTCCTTTACGGTTGCCATGAATATCTTTGTGGAAGTCACCACCGCTCTCTAGAAATAGAAGGAGATTTTTTTCATCTTCAAAAACTTGCCAATCCTCTACGTTATCAGGCACAAATGGTCGATATATAACTTCCACTTGGTATTTTTTAGCTTTAAATTCTACGTGGGGAAGTAGTAATGAATCTGAGACAGCTAAAGAATCGGCTTTGGAATTTAACTCTCTTGGCATAGATTCAATAAAGAAAGCATCCAATGCTTCTATTTTATCCCATACTCTGTTTCTATAGTTCTTCAACCCGTGGTTCTTTACAGAGTACTGATTCTTGACTTGTTGTACAATTAGCTCAGCATCACCACAAGCTCTCAGAATTTTCACACCTCTTTCTTTTGCAGTGGTAATCCCTAATAGAAGGGCTTCATATTCGGCGGTGTTGTTGGTGTTTCCAAACTCTAATTTGTAAGCCAACGGCTCACATACTCCATTGGGTGATATCAAAACCACACCTGCACCAGATCCTGATGATGCACAACTGCCATCAAATTCAAGAGTCCATATCTGTGGTGGTGTTTCTTCAGCGGAAAATTTCTTTTCCTCTTTGGTGATTTTCATTTCTTTCTCAGTTTTGTCAGTGAACAACATATAATTGCCAAACTCCAATTCTTGATACAAGATTTGAGCCTTAGGATCATCAAATTTCAACACTGTAAACTTAGCCTTTTCCTCAGGGACCAGTTTAATCTTTTTGTTACCTACTGGGATCAGGGCTTGGGACCAATCCAGCTCTATCTCCCCTCCAAGGTCTCTGCAAAAAATATTTCTTAACAACAAACCATAGCTACCAGGTATATCAGCGATGAGGATGGTTAACAACATCTTCTTCCAGGATGTGCTGCTAAGGCCACTTGAGCATCCTTAATCTGGCCAACCAGGGGTTCTTTCATGGAATCCATGGAGTAACATCTACCATGGGCTTTGATGAGGGTAAGTCCCAAGGCTTTGGCCATGTTAGATGGCATTAGATTGTTTGATGCCCCAGATTCTATTATACAATTGTTCAATCTGCAGTTGTTAATATATAAAGACACATAGAATGGATCAAGCTTTTGGCCTGGGAAGGTGGCTAAAATAGATGATTCCCTCTGTTCAACTGGGTCTACAAATAAGGACTCATTTTCTATGGTAGTCATGACATTTTGATTTAACTCTTGGTTCCCACCTTTACAATAATCTACTATCTTTTGCAACTAACCAGGATTAGCCTTAAGATAGTCTATGGGGGAAATTTGAATTTTGGAATCTCTACAGAATTGAATAATGTCAAAAGTGTTTTTTTTTTTACCTAGTTGAGGAATCCTCATACCTTGATTAGGCTCCTTTGAATTGGAAGTAGATGCCTCATTATTTTTAGGCAGTCATGAACCATGTCCTTTATCTTTTTAACTCTGAGTTAGGACCGCATAAGAGGTCCCATCTATGGTGGCATAACATGTCGCTTCTTGCTCTGAATCTGATTCATACTCTAAATATAAGTTTTTAGAGTCTCCATGTGAGTATGAATTTGGTTTTTCTCTAGATGCTCCAGCATTCCACTCATCAGTCTGATGCATTTGCCAAGCATGGGTTACATCGAGACAACTTTCCCCATCATGATCTATGGTTAAGTGCAAGGCACACATATTCCCTCTTTTAGGAGGTACCTCTATAGCTAGCCTCTGTGGTGAAGTAGTTAACTGTAACGTTTTTCCTTCTGCATTCCTCCCATTATTATATCTCCCAACCTACTCTTGAAAGTTTCACTGGTAGGGATTATTGAATCTAGGAAGTTGTCTCTTGAAGGCAGTGAATTAATTAGACAATTTTTGGAGCATCTCATCAGACGAGGTAGTATTACTACTGCTGGCTCTAGACTGTATCTCCCTTTTCCATTTCCCGGATGAAATCATGTGGTCTTCGAGTTCTATAGAAGTTCTCTATGTGGCATCCAAATTTTCAAGGTTCATTCTCCTTAGATCATAATTTATGTCCGATGGCATAGCACTTATGAAGAAAGTTTTCAAATTTCCCGCCATAGGCCTGTCAGCCACTGGGATAAGATTTACCAGCTTATTAAATTTAGCTACAAAATCTCTCATGCTGATCAATGACTCTTTCTTGATAGAAGTCAATTGAGTCAACAGGGCATGTTCATCTTTAGTGGTCTTAAACCTTCTTTCGAAGGTGGCTCTCATAGAAGCCCAATTGGTAATAGAAGAATTAGGTAAATGATGAAACCAATCAGCAACACCTTTGACGAGAGTCTCAATGAATAGTCTGATGGCCACATCTTCTTCTCAGACAGCTAGAATGTTAACTGAAGTGAAGAACACGACAATATGCTCATCCATAGATACCTTCCCATCTCTAGAGAATTTGGGAAAGTTCTTTCTAGAGCCTGTAGGGAGAGGGTTACATGCAGCTAGTTGCATAGGTCCAACCGCAGCGGCCCAAGGGAGCACCATAGCTACTTGGGGTAAGTAGGGTGTTAGGTTGATGACAGGAGGGGAAACTACTCCATGCAATGTTAACACTTGGAAAGTGGTGGATAACTGGGTGGTTTTTTTAGGAGGTGAAGAAGGTCTTCTCTGGCTCCTTGTAGCTCTGTTTCCCTGATGAGGCACTTCTAGGAGAGTGAATTTAATATCTGCAAGTCTCTCAAAGACTAGGTTTGTGCTGCTTTCTTTCCTGGTACTTCTAAGAAATCTTTTAGGCTCCAAATTTTTGCCTAATGCTATGGCCTAAATTCATGATCTGCCCTTCTTAGATTTCTTCTTTGTAAGATTCTCTCAAGTGCTTCTACTTTAGCTTCTTCCAGTTCAAGCACTTGACTGGTGTTTCTATAATGTTCAATGCTTCTCCTGTATCTCCAGATGAAAGTATTTAATGAGGAAATGAGATCTTCTTGATCGTCTTGGAATCCAAGATTAGGTTGGAGCACAGGGGTTATATTTTCATGGGGAAGCACCATTTTTCCTCATTGTATGCTTCTAGTATAACGAATGTTCATCTCCCCAGCAGAGTCACCAAAAATATGTTGGTAAATAGATTGTTCTTTTGAATGTAACTCTAAAATACCAAGAATTGTGTAAAAACAATCGAATACAACAGTTGGGAAATAGTTACTTGAGAACCTATTTTCCCTCTAAATTGGAAGGTACAGCTCCCTTATGTGAATAATGTTCGATGAATTTTAGTCTTTCCTAACCTAAAAGGGGTATGCTCTTAACCCAAGAGCAGGAGAGGTAAACCAAGCCAAATCTAAATAGAAAATAGCTCGGGAAAAATAAATACAATTCTAAATCTAGCTAATTCTGAGACTTTATCAGTTAGATTAATTCCCAAAGCTGGTAATGCATGGACAACTACTAAAAATGCAGATGCAAGAATGAAAGTTAACAATGCAATGATATTGAGTCAATCTATATCGTAAGAACATTCCCAAAATTTAGAGTACCAACTGATTTCCCCCTTTATTAACCGTATCAAATCTTAATACAGAAATCTAGTTCGAATACAGATTACAAATTTAACTCAAAAGAGAGATTCAAATCTAATAGAAAGATAAATGAAATGCAATGGAACAGTTAAAGAAATGGCATTCAGAGATACACAATTGACTTAGCAACAATGATATTCTTCACACCAAAATTTAGCCAACCTTTGTATTGATTTTTGGATTAATACATATAGAGTTCCAAATTGAATCGTTACAAAAAAAAGGAGTAACTAAAATGGTTCAACTTTCCAACCAGAAATGATAACCAAAGGTTTATCCGTTACAAAACTTAACCAAAAATAGAACAAGGAGATAATATATTATTGATTCAGTTTCCTTACCCTTATCTATTTTGGCCCTATAGGCAATCACAGTAGTGATAACTTGGATGAGCTCTTTGTGTCTGTTAATGTGGACATTGGTTTAATAGACAAGCCATCTAGAATGTTCTTTGGCTAGAGCCTTGATTTCTTCTGTCTGGTCTTTCAGCTCTTCCATAGCCCTAAAGATACATTCACTCAATTGCTGGAGTTATGGCACCTTATCTAAATGAGTCGAAGACTGCTCTACTAACTTGTGCAGATAATCTATGAATGAATTCTACATGCTGGGCACCCCAACTATTGCCTTGCCTTCTCCGCTAGTTTTTGATTCCACATGAAGTCCTAGAAGGAGTTTATAATCTTTACTCTTCTCCTCTGCACCTTAACATCTATTTGTTGTAGCCCTATCTCGGCCTAAATGATCATCTCAATTTTGAATTCTAGACTTTGGAGCCATTTGGTCAAGGGCTCATTGCCCTTCTATAGGATCTTAGCTTTTAGGGCCTCCTCAGTCTTCATTTTTACTGCCACATGCAACATGACTATGCATTCTTGGCATCTCACTCTCTCCGCAGTGAGAGTCTATAGATTCTTCTCAATGTTGCTCTTCTCTGTTTCTAGCCTTAAAAAAACATTACCTAACTGCTTAATGATCACTAGGCCTTCTGACTCAAGCCTCTTGATCCACCTCTTACCAATTTTCCCATAATGTCAATCCTGTTGCAACTTAGCCAGAATGGCTTGGTTCTCAATAGCACTGGGATCGAAAGAAGTTTGGGTACAGGGGGCACTCGTAATAGGAGTGATGGGGAGGGTCACCTTACTCTCTAAGAATCCTATTCTCTTCCAGGAATCTCACCTTGGATCCTATTCAATTTAGGACCCACTAGATTCACACTTGAGTCTCTTAGGGCTACTCTTAGACCCTAACCAGAAGGACTTATCTATTCCCTCTCTCCCTAGGTTTACTACCCACCGAAATGCTTCACTCTTCAACTTGTTTTACTCTTCATGAATGAATCACATCAGTCATGCACCTTCCTATTTCTATCTTTCTCTTCTACAAGTCCTCTAGCCAGACCATTGGCTCGCCTAGGACTTGTCTGCAATCTTGACTAGCTTCCTTTCCAACATAAAAATAGAAACAAACATAATATACATGAAGGATGCTTCTTGACTATCACAGTCCATAGAATGGATTATAAGAGTCAAGAAGCATCCATGAGACTAAACTAAAACAAAATCCTACTTTACTGAAGTCTGTTCAAAGTAAAAGAACACACAAATATACAGGAAACTTCTCTTTTATTGAAAACCAAAATATTACAATATTCTCTGCTAGTCTATTTTGTCTCTGACAAAATAACAATTCTCTAACTCCCTCCCTCTACAAAATTCTCCTCCTCTATATTTATCTTCGGCCCCTTCTTGATTTTGTAACCCTGGCAGTTATCTGTCATCTGAGAATTCCAAATGTCTCTGTTCTTCCCTTTCTTCTGCAAACTGTCATCACCTTTATCTACATGGTTGTCTCAGTGGATAGCTCTTTTCATTCGTGTCATTCCTTTTCTGTTTTGGCAGTTAAGAATTTTCCATGATTTCTCCTGTTGACATGTCAGTATGCTTCATCTTTTAACTATTTTTGTTGTCTCTCGCATAGTCGCGAGTTGAAATTACTCTTCATGTCTTGATCTGCGACTAAGCGATAACAAGCTCGTCGTGATCTCGCTACGCCTTTACCCCAGTTGATATTCATACTGTGACTGAGCGATGCTTACTTTTCATGCACTCACAACTCTTTTTGACGAGCTGACCATGTCGTTGCGACTGAGCGATGAGCTCTAGTCGCGTACCCGCACTGCTTTTTCACGAGCTGCTATGTTCTCTGTGATTGTGCGATGACATGTTGTTGAGCACCCACACACAAAACTTAACAGTCTGTCCTCAGCTAGAGACTGAGCGATAAGTGCTCGTCATGTTGTCGTGCTATTTTTTCACTAATTTCTATTTGACCGCCGACTATGCGATTAACTATCTGTTGCCTTGTCGCACCGGTTTTTCACTAACCGTCATTTACCTTGCGAGCTTGCGATGAACTGTCTATCGCGTTGTCATGCACTATCTTAACTAAACTACTAGCTGCCTACGACTGTGCGATGAGTTCCTCGTCATTCACTCGCTCACCTAGAAACTTAACTGCTAACTAGCTCGCGAGTTGGCGATTCACTGTTTTCTGCTCGCTGCTGGCTTCTGCGACTTTACGACTGAGTGAAAAACATAAATGGCCTGAGAGAAAAACTTGTTAACTATGACCCTTCTAAAAAAATGCTAGGGCTTGGGAGCTAAACCCTAGGTGCTCTGCACCATACTCCCCCTCTCTTCGAAGGAAAAAATTAGCTTGAACTAGTCGGCAGCAATGCCGAACTGATTCCATGTCTTTTGTAGTCTGCTTCAATCATCCATGTAGCTTCTACTTCTGGTAACCCTGACCATTTTACTAAGTATTCTCTGTATACCCTACGCCTGGTTGTTTTCTGAATTCTAGAATCCAGGATTTTGTCTGCCTGCAACTTGGACTTAGGCTTCACTTGTATATCTTGAACATCTTTTCCTATCTCCCTCTGCTGAGTGCTCTCAGGTATCACTGGTCATCTGTATGGAATCAAATCCTGCACATTAAAGATAGGTGATATATCCAAATTTTTAGGTAAATCAATTTTATAGGCATTCTGCCCATACTTCTCCAATATTTTGCAGGGACCTATTCTCCTCATTTGCAACTTAGTAGGTATTCCCTTCTGTAATCTGGCTTTGTTCAAATGTACCATTACCAGATCTCCAATCTGAAATTGGACTTCTCTCCTTCCTTCATCTACCTTTTCTTTTAATTTCTGATTTGATTCAATCAGATTCTTCGTCACTTGATCATGTATCTCCTTCATGGACTGTGCAAAATCATCAGCATGTCCACTTATCACTCTTTGTCCTTTTAGCTCTCTGAGTTCACAAACTCCTCTTGGATGCATCCCATAGACAATCTGAAATGGGCTTTTCCCTGTAGTCCTATTGACACTATCATTATATGCAAATTCTGCATATGATAACACTTGATCCCATGCTTGTCCATATTCCTTTGTTAAACATCTCAACAAATTTCCCAACACTCTGTTGACAACTTCTGTCTGACCATCTGTTTGAGGATGGTAAGCAGAGCTGTGGGACAGATTAGTTCCCAACCTTCTCCATAAAGTTTTCCAAAAATGACCCATGAACTTGACATCTCTGTCGGACACTATATTTACTGGCAAACCATGAATTCTAACTATCTCCTTGAAAAATAGATGAGCTATATGACTAGCATCATTAGTGGTCTTACAAGGTATAAAATGACTCATTTTACTGAATCTATCTACCACAACAAAAATGCTATCATAACCAGTTTTTGTTCTAGGTAACCCCAAAAGAAAATCCATACTCAAAAATTCCCAAGGTCTATCTGGTATGGGTAGTGGTTGATACAAACCAGCATTTGTAGAGGTTCTTTTTGCTTTCTGAAAAATTGTGCATTGCTCTACATATCTCCTTACATCTTTCTGCATCTTTGGCTAGTAATAGTATCTATTTACTAATTCTAGAGTCTTGTTCAATCCAAAGTGTCCACTCAAACATCCATTGTGTTTTTCTTGTATCAGGTTCTCTCTCATTGAACCTCTTGGAGCACATAATTGATTGTCTTTAAACAACAAACCATTTTGCAGAGTGTAATTAGCAAATTCACTGTGAAAATGATTTTCAAAATCAGAGCATATCTTGTATGCTTCTACAAAATCTGCATCCCCTACATACAAATCTTTAAATTCTTCTACTCCAATACTCCTCAGCTGTATTTCCTGCACTGTTAGCAATATCCTGCTCAAAGCATCTACAACCTTGTTCACCTGACCTTTCTTATGCTTAATGGTGAATGTATAAGACTGTAGGAATTCCATCCACTTAATGTGTCTTAAGCTGAGCTTCTCTTGAGTATTTATAAAGCTTAACGCTTGATTATCAGTATAGACTACAAATTCTTTAGGCAATAGATAATGCCTCCATTTTCTTAGTTCTTGCACTAATGCATATAACTCCAGGTCATAGGAAGAATATCTGGTCTTTGCATCATTTAACCTTTCACTGAAAAAGGCAACAGGTCTTCCTTCCCGATTTAACACTGCTCCAACAACAATGTTACTTGCATCACATTCTACTGTGAATAATTTTTCAAAACTAGGTAATACCAACACTGGCTTAGTGGCTACCTCTTTCTTCAGTTTCTCAAATCCTTCATTTGCTCTGTTTGTCCAAACAAATTTTATTTTCATTCCTCCCTTTATTGTGTCCACCATTGGAGCACATATTCCACTACAATTTCTGATGAACTTCCTGTAAAACTGAGCCAAACCATGGAAACTTTTGACAACTGTACCTGTCTTAGGTGTAGGCCATGTCATAATAGCTTTGACCTTTTCTTCATCCATCTTTAGATCACCTTGTGACACCACAAACCCAAGGTAAACTAGTTCCTTCTTCATAAACTCACACTTCTCCAAATTGATGGCTAGTTTCTCTTCTTGCAATCTCCTTAACACTATATCCAAGTGCTTGAGATGCTCTTCCCTATCTTTACTGTAAACTAGTATATCATCTAGGTAAACTACTACAAAGTTACCTATATAACATTTCAACACTTCGTTCATCAGTCTCATAAAAGTGCTTGGTGCATTTTTCAACCCAAATGGCTGTTGAGATTGAAGAAAGTCAATCTACCCAAGAAACACCTGCATGCAAGACCATTACAAAGAAGAAGAAGACAGAAAGAGGATAGAAGTGATCAGACAGCTATGGCAGCCAAAATGAAAGAGACTGCAAATCCATTGAAATAGAAATGATTTCTATTAACTAAAATGATTTACAAAGAATCTCCTTATGAAATACAAAGATGACAATCCTTATAAAGGATGTCGAAACCCTAAACGGGCAACTGCTAGGAAATAGAAACTTTCCTAAGACTAACTGAAACTGCCTAAGTGAAACTTAAGCACTAAAGAG